>CAXKVI010000005.1:76643399-76645899 GCA_964058755.1 Campiglossa producta
ATAAAAGACACGTGTTTCTTTATTTTGACCAAAGAACAACATATTAAAACTTCATCGAAATCAAAAATCATGTCCCGCGCGGAACGGTTGTCTTGAAATGGAATGAACCTCTAATATATAAAAATCTCGTTTCACGGTGAAACCCAATGTGGACCAGGAGTAACCCTAGCAATTGTTTGTACGATATGGGTATCAAATGAAAGGTGTTGGGAAGAGTTTTAGCAGAGGATAGTTTTGAGTGCCATATGGGAAACCGTTTCTGAGACATCGCCTAAAATGTGGACCAAGTGTAACCCTAGAAAGTGTTTTGACCACTTGGGTACAAAATGAAAGATGTTGTTCTTAGTTCGATGCGAAACGGGTTTTGAGATATTATCCTAATGTGGAAGTTTGCGAGATATTGACCAAATGTTCTTTACAAAATGTTTTTAAGGAAAACTTAACTTTACTGCTGAATATATCTAAAAGGTTCATGGTAGGAACCTGAAAATTTGTAAGGAAATGTACGATATCACTACTATATTCACGAAAAAAATTTGAGTTATGCTATGGATACACACACGGATATTATCTCCAATAAATCTTCTTTAATCAGATCCAAATTTTATCCTGGCACACACAAAATTGAAGATTAAAAGCATTGGGGATCACTTCTTTGGTTGTTATTGCACCATATTTTTACTTACCTCGGCGACATCTAGTTGTCGATAGTCGTAATTTACAAACCAGCGCGACAACTATCAGTCAGCTACCCTTAATTTCCTTGTGTTTCTTGCTGTTGTTGTTTATTTATCTACAGCGTGTTGCCAGTGCAAATTTTTTAAAACTGCTCAAATCTTCTTTATTTTCGGGAATTTATAATGAAGATTACGCTCAAACTAATTCCCAAAAACGGAGTTAATTCCGTATTTGCGCTAATGTATCAGCCCTATTAGGCGAAAAGGGGGCATCGAAACTCGAATACATACTTAATTTTCCATCGAAATTCCTCCAAAAGAGTTCAGGGCAGGGACCTGAAAATTGGTATGGATGAAACGATATCAATACAATTCTCAGAGAAATAGATTGGAGTTATGGAAAAAGAGGCGTGGCAGCTCTAATACAAACTTAATTAGTTAAGCTTAATATCTCTATGTGGGGCAAAGGTGGAACCAATTGGTATGAAGGTGAACGATCATATTCACAAAAAATATGAGAGCTTATTCACCGGTGTAGAAAATCACAGATCTTCACCAATTATACTTTATTGTTTCTGTTATTTTCTGTTTACGTTGCAAATATTTTAAATTGGAAGTGAAAAATAACGGTCATTATGTTGGACATTAAAAATTAATTTTTTAATGAAATAAATTGTTTTAAATTGCAAAAGCAATGCTATCCACGATGAGCGGTAAGCGAGACGTTAATTATAGCACGTACAGAAAAAAAAGCAAATTTGCAAAATCAATTAAATTTTAGAGCTGCAATTTTAAGCATGATTAAAAATAAAATTTGTTTGACAGTTGTGTTGGAATTTTATATAAATTGGTATATATGTATGTACATTAGGGTGATCCTTACAATCGAATGTAGTATTTTTTTGGCGTATGCCGACGACATCAACATCATTGGCCTCAACAACCGCGCCGTAACTTCTGCGTATTCAAAATTAGAAAAAGAAGCGGAAAAAATGGGTTTGCTGGTGAACAAAGGTAAAACGAAGTACCTGCTGGCATCAATCAAAGAGTCAGCGCATTCTCGTCTTGGCAACCACGTCACTATTGGCAGCAATAATTTCGAGATAGTAAGGGACTTTGTATACCTGGAAAGCAGCATTAATACCAACAACAATGTAAGCCTGGAAATCCATAGAAGGATAATTCTTGCAAACAAATGCTACTTTGGGCTGAGTAGGCAATTGAGAAGTAAAGTCCTCTCTCGACGAACATAAACAACACTCTATAAGTCACTCATCGTACCCGTCCTGCTATATGGTGCAAAAGCATGGACACTCACAGCATCTGACGAGGCGGCTTTGGGAGTATTCGAGAGAAAAATTCTTCGAAAGATGTATGGACCTCTCAAAGTTGGCGACGGCGAGTACCGAAGAATATATAATAATGAGCTGTATGAGCTTTACGCAGATGTCGACATAGTTCAGCGAATTAAAGCCCCGCGGCCTCACTGGTTAGGACACGTGGTGGGAATGAACGAAGACATTCCGGCCCAGACGGTATTCTTATCGGCACCCGTTTGTGGAAGTAGAGGAAAAGGGAGGCCTCCACTCCGATGGCAGGAGCATGTGGAGGCAGATCTGAGAACACACGGTGTCTCCAATTGGCGCTAGTTGTCTCAACAAAGAGAGTAACTAAGTATTTTTTCCAGTCTCACCCCCTAGATCGGTTGCACCACGGTCAAATATATCGCAAACAAATTTTATCGCGATTGGAGATGGCTTAGGCGTGTCGCATAGAACAATCTGAACTTTGACTCGCCTGCGACACGCCTAAACCATCTCCAA
>CAXKVI010000005.1:76650899-76655899 GCA_964058755.1 Campiglossa producta
TTGTGCAAACTCTACTCCAAAACGGAAAAAATTTTTAAGGAATCATCTATGTACATCAAGTAGCTTCATACGAACTTAGAAAAATAAGATATGAAACACTAGTACAAATATTGTGAAGAGAAAAGATATTCGGTTTACTTTTTCTCGGAAGGAACCATATGTACATGAATTTCCTATGTGAACATGTGTGTGCGTTATATGTAAATCAGCACCAACAGCGCAGCACCCCCTATATGAGAATCACAAGCTTTACCGGCATAAGCACTGTCATTGCCACCGGTACTCACCGGCAAAATTGCGCATGCATTAATGCCTGGTTGCATACTAAAAGACGCATTTGTTGCCAGTTACTGCCAATGAGTGCATACTTTTAGGCTGGCATAGACACATGTCACTGCTTGCCACTCGCTGTCGTAGCGCATAATAAAACCGCTCACTCATTCATTCATAGGTTGCCGGTACCATAACGGTAGCTTTAAACATACATACAAACATATTTACTCTAATAAAACTAGGCATGCTACGAAAGTGGAATTTGAACCATTTGCTGATTTAAAATATTTTATTTTGCTATATTTTCTTTACATATATTTATACCTTTCATGAACATGAAATGGTATTATAACTTTGGTCCGATGTTTGTAAGTATGAGAAGAAGAAGAGATAGACCCACTAATAAGTATACCGTTATGATCAGGACGATGAGTTAATTCGATTTAGCCATGTAAGTCTGTCCGTCCGTCCGTCTGTCCGTCTGTTTGTACGCAAACTAGTCCCTCAATTTTAGAGATATCTCGATGAAATTTCGTATGGAGGCGTTATTTTATATGAGAATAATCATTTGTCGGAACCAGCAAGATCGGACCAAAACTACTCATAGCTCCCATACAATCGATTGTTCCGATAAACGGATTTCGGGCTATAACTTCTGTAATTAAAGAGCTAGTAACGTGAAATTTTATAGATGTTGATGTTTTTATATGCGAAATATCGATTTTGAAAATCATTGAGATGGGATAAATATTTCACATAAAAAAACATAACATATATTTCACATAGCCCCCATACAATCGATTGTTCCGATAAACGGATTTCGGGTTATAACTCCTGTAATTATAAAGCTAGGAACGTGAAATTTTGTAAGTATTGCTATTTTTATACGTGAAATATCGATGTTGAAAATAATTGAGATCAGATAAATATTTAACAAATAAATGGTTTTTGCCGGCTCGAGGTCAGAAATTGAACTTAGAAAAATAAAAACAACAAGGTTTCTATTTGGTTTTTTCGATATATTTCGGCTACACTTCGGTAACCATCATCAGGAACTATAACAACAGAAAAAAAACATTTATTTTATTAAAAAACATTTTAAACATTTTTTTAAAAAAGAAAAAACTAATAAAAAATTAACAAAAGCATTATTGGCAATACATACATTTATTTTTACACGTCCGTTCTGTTCGACGCGGAGCTTTCTACTGTTTTTATTTCTACTGATTTGCTTCTTACAAGATGTCTAAATATACAAGCAACACCTTCACTGTCTGCCTTGTAGTTCATTCGTATGTTTGGGGGTGTGTTAATTATATGCAGCATTTCCAATGTGAGGCGCTTGCTGTAGTTTGATTCTTGCTGAAGAATTTTTACATTGTTAAAGTTGGGAGAGTGGCCGCTACTCGCACAGTGTGCCATAAGTGCTGTTTTATGAAAATTTGAGTGTGGGTATTGTTTAAAATCTGACTTATGTTGTGATACTCTTGTTTTTAATTTGGATTTGGCAGTTCCTACGTAAACGCGATTGCACGATTCATTTTCTTTGCCATTGCATGGAATTTCATAGACCACGTTGCATTTTTCCGTTTTCGGTATTTTTTCTTTGGTATTATTAAATATATTTTTAAGTGTATTTTTTGGTTTGTGGGCTATTTTACATGTATTTTTATCGTAGCAGTCGGACTTTGCTAATCGCTCTGACAGGTGGGGTACATATGTGACGGACTTGAAATATTTAGGTTTCTCTGCTACATTATGTTGATTGTCTGTACTTATTTTTCTTATTAACATTTTTATAATGTTTTCGGGGAAGTCATTTTTCTTTAATAAACTAAATATTTCTTTTTTGGTTTCACCGTGGTAAGTATTGTCAGATATCTGCAGCATCCTTCGTATACAGCCTTTCGCTGTATTCATTATCATAGACTTCGGGTGTTTTGAGTTGAAGTTGATGATTCGTCCTGATGCCATTGGTTTTTGATACCACTTTGTTTTTAATTGATTTCCCTGTTTTATTACTATGGAGTCTAAATATGCTAATCTTTGATCGGTTTCAAGCTCTATCGTAAATTTAATATTTTTATCAAATGAATTTAACGCATTCAGCGTTCTCTCTACCTCATTTTCTTGTATGATTGCGAACAAGTCATCAACATACTTGGTAAGTAATCTTGGTGCACGTGGAAGTTTTTTTATTGTTCGGTTTAACAACTCCTCCATAACTATATCCGCAATTACTGGGGATGTAGGCGATCCCATTGGCATTCCTTTAAGTTGAATATAAGTTTTATCATCAAATCTAAAATATCGGTTTTCTTCCACACAAAATCTTAATATTTCCATAAACAAATTTTTTGGTATTTTTGTGAATTCTTGTATTTCTGCCCATTTTTCTCTCACAACCTCAAGTGCTAACTGTATTGGTATGCTCGGAAATAGTGAAACCACGTCAAAAGAAATTAATTTTTCATCATCACATATTAAAGTGTTGTTTACTTTCTCTTTAAAATCAATTGTATTTTTGATATTATAGATAGAGTTCGCCGTTATGTTTTTTAAAATTTTCACAATATATTTGCATAGCCCGTGTGAGGGGGACCCGATGGCTGAGCATATCGGTCTTAATGGCATGCCTTCTTTGTGCAATTTTGAGAGTCCATAAATCCGTGGTGCTAGTGCCGTGGTTGTACTGAGATTGTGTTTTTCCGCCTTCGAGATAATTCCCATTTTAAAAAGTTTGTCGACTAGCATGTTGTTTTTGGTTTGTAGTCGCGAGGTTGGATCCTGTCTTTGGATTCTGTATGTCGATAAATCACTTAATATGTCTGTCATTTTGTTATTATAATCATCTGCGTTCATTGCTACCGTTTTGTTTCCTTTGTCACTCGTCAAAATTTTTATGTTTTCATTTTTCCTCAAGAATTTTCGCGTTTGCTCCACTGTGTCTGTTATTGCCCTATCCATTGCACTTAATCTGTTTGTTGTTGTGTGATCTTGAATTAGGAGCGAGACTTTGGTTCTGGTTTCTGACCTCGAGCCGGCAAAAACCATTTATTATTTATAAAATAATCAGGACGATGAGTTAATTCGATTTAGCCATGTAAGTCTGTCCGTCCGTCCGTCTGTCCGTCTGTTTGTACGCAAACTAGTCCCTCAATTTTAGAGATATCTCGATGAAATTTCGTATGGAGGCGTTATTTTATATGAGAATAATCATTTGTCGGAACCAGCAAGATCGGACCAAAACTACTCATAGCTCCCATACAATCGATTGTTCCGATAAACGGATTTCGGGCTATAACTTCTGTAATTAAAGAGCTAGTAACGTGAAATTTTATAGATGTTGATGTTTTTATATGCGAAATATCGATTTTGAAAATCATTGAGATGGGATAAATATTTCACATAAAAAAACATAACATATATTTCACATAGCCCCCATACAATCGATTGTTCCGATAAACGGATTTCGGGTTATAACTCCTGTAATTATAAAGCTAGGAACGTGAAATTTTGTAAGTATTGCTATTTTTATACGTGAAATATCGATGTTGAAAATAATTGAGATCAGATAAATATTTAACAAATAAATGGTTTTTGCCGGCTCGAGGTCAGAAATTGAACTTAGAAAAATAAAAACAACAAGGTTTCTATTTGGTTTTTTCGATATATTTCGGCTACACTTCGGTAACCATCATCAGGAACTATAACAACAGAAAAAAAACATTTATTTTATTAAAAAACATTTTAAACATTTTTTTAAAAAAGAAAAAACTAATAAAAAATTAACAAAAGCATTATTGGCAATACATACATTTATTTTTACACGTCCGTTCTGTTCGACGCGGAGCTTTCTACTGTTTTTATTTCTACTGATTTGCTTCTTACAAGATGTCTAAATATACAAGCAACACCTTCACTGTCTGCCTTGTAGTTCATTCGTATGTTTGGGGGTGTGTTAATTATATGCAGCATTTCCAATGTGAGGCGCTTGCTGTAGTTTGATTCTTGCTGAAGAATTTTTACATTGTTAAAGTTGGGAGAGTGGCCGCTACTCGCACAGTGTGCCATAAGTGCTGTTTTATGAAAATTTGAGTGTGGGTATTGTTTAAAATCTGACTTATGTTGTGATACTCTTGTTTTTAATTTGGATTTGGCAGTTCCTACGTAAACGCGATTGCACGATTCATTTTCTTTGCCATTGCATGGAATTTCATAGACCACGTTGCATTTTTCCGTTTTCGGTATTTTTTCTTTGGTATTATTAAATATATTTTTAAGTGTATTTTTTGGTTTGTGGGCTATTTTACATGTATTTTTATCGTAGCAGTCGGACTTTGCTAATCGCTCTGACAGGTGGGGTACATATGTGACGGACTTGAAATATTTAGGTTTCTCTGCTACATTATGTTGATTGTCTGTACTTATTTTTCTTATTAACATTTTTATAATGTTTTCGGGGAAGTCATTTTTCTTTAATAAACTAAATATTTCTTTTTTGGTTTCACCGTGGTAAGTATTGTCAGATATCTGCAGCATCCTTCGTATACAGCCTTTCGCTGTATTCATTATCATAGACTTCGGGTGTTTTGAGTTGAAGTTGATGATTCGTCCTGATGCCATTGGTTTTTGATACCACTTTGTTTTTAATTGATTTCCCTGTTTTATTACTATGGAGTCTAAATATGCTAATCTTTGATCGGTTTCAAGCTCTATCGTAAATT
>CAXKVI010000005.1:76660899-76665899 GCA_964058755.1 Campiglossa producta
ATAAAATAAAATAAAATAAAATAAAATAAAATAAAATAAAATAAAATAAAATAAAATAAAATAAAATGAAATAAAATAAAATAAAATAAAATTAAATAAAATAAAATGAAATAAAATAAAATAAAATAAAATAAAATAAAATAAAATAAAATAAAATAAAATAAAATAAAATAAAATAAAATAAAATAAAATAAAATAAAATAAAATAAAATAAAATAAAATAAAATAAAATAAAATAAAATAAAATAAAATAAAATAAAATAAAATAAAATAAAATAAAATAAAATAAAATAAAATAAAATAAAATAAAATAAAATAAAATAAAATAAAATAAAATAAAATAAAATAAAATAAAATAAAATAAAATAAAATAAAATAAAATAAAATAAAATAAAATAAAATAAAATAAAATAAAATAAAATAAAATAAAATAAAATAAAATAAAATAAAATAAAATAAAATAAAATAAAATAAAATAAAATAAAATAAAATAAAATAAAATAAAATAAAATAAAATAAAATAAAATAAAATAAAATAAAATAAAATAAAATAAAATAAAATAAAATAAAATAAAATAAAATAAAATAAAATAAAATAAAATAAAATAAAATAAAATAAAATAAAATAAAATAAAATAAAATAAAATGAAATAAAATAAAATAAAATAAAATTAAATAAAATAAAATGAAATAAAATAAAATAAAATAAAATAAAATAAAATAAAATAAAATAAAATAAAATAAAATAAAATAAAATAAAATAAAATAAAATAAAATAAAATAAAATAAAATAAAATAAAATAAAATAAAATAAAATAAAATAAAATAAAATAAAATAAAATAAAATAAAATAAAATAAAATAAAATAAAATAAAATAAAATAAAATAAAATAAAATAAAATAAAATAAAATAAAAAAAAAAAACAAATAAAAAATAAATAAAATAAAATAAAATAAAATAAAATAAAATAAAAAATGAAATAAAAAAATTTTAATTAAATAAAATACAATAGAAAATAAAATAAAATAAAATAAAATAAAATAAAATAAAATAAAATAAAATAAAATAAAATAAAATAAAATAAAATAAAATAAAATAAAATAAAATAAAATAAAATAAAATAAAATAAAATAAAATAAAATAAAATAAAATAAAATAAAATAAAATAAAATAAAATAAAATAAAATAAAATAAAAAAAAAACAAATAAAAAATAAATAAAATAAAATAAAATAAAATAAAATAAAATAAAATAAAATAAAATAAAATAAAATAAAATAAAAAATGAAATAAAAAAATTTTAATTAAATAAAATACAATAGAAAATAAAATAAATAGAATAAAAAAAGTTCGAATAAAGTTTGGAAAGTTCCAAAGCAAATAACTTTGATGAATTCTTTTATTATCTCCACCACTGCAAGCGCGTTTGAATTGACACTTGTGCCCAAGTTCATATGTATGTATGTGCAATACCTATATTTGTGTGCTTGGGTAAAACTGATTTATGACTATTTCCTAATACCATAAATGGTTGAGTTGGAGACTACTAAGCTAGTTTTTATTTGAATTTAATTTCATTCCATTTTAAATTATTTATTTTTTAAATTAAGTCCCGGGACTGACTTTCCTAGTGTTGGTGGTACCACAACGAGCCTTTCAAAACCGGCCTAAGTGTGCCTCTTCGGCAGCCACTTGAACCCAACCCTAACCTTAATATTAACTTATTAGTTGCCAGTAATATGAATAGAGTTACTATTCGCCGTATTTAGTTGAGAAGTAGTTTGAAATTAGTTGATTCAACTGCATGGTTTATTGAACCATCAACTTTACTACTGCTAATGTATTAGTGTTGGTTATATCTTTTGCATGACTAAAAGCATATTTGCTCGGTTATACTCGCATATACATATATTCTTGCGAAAGTCTCTTCATAACTGTGCATGTATGTATGTTTATATGTAGGTGTTTGAAATTTTCAATGTATGTTAAGTGCTGTCCCATTGTTCGACACTCACATTTTAAATTAAGTTGGAGTGCTCCCCGGAGAGGACATTTTAGTAGCATTTTAATTTTTTTTCTACAACGAACCAAAGTTGAACGATAAAATCTCGCTATATTTCACATATGGCTGCATACATACTTTTATGTATACATTTCAGATGCTGAGATGTGTATGTAGTTATCTATGTATGTGTGTACATTCATTATAATTCCCTTGATGGCGTTGGTAAAGTTTCTAGTGTTAATATGAGGCCCACAGGAAGTTGGGGGGCATTCAAAAGCATTGCGTCTAGCCGCACAGGCACAAGCGATTGTGGCTTGTATATAGTGAAACTTTTTGGTTTGCCCAATGAATTCTTTTTTAAGCCATATTGACTTTGGCTGTTGGGCATGCGAGCATTAAACTCTGCGAAGTGAATATTTAATTACAAATATAGACACATATGTAGTGAAAGATGAAAAACTAATTAAATGCGGCGGTGGTGCTTGATTAAAGCTTATAAAATTCATTTCCTAAGGTGAGTGAATGGTATCGGGTATTTGTCTTTTTAGATCATTTGAAGATACATACTTTCATATGATGTCGGACTTGTTCTACCACCCAAATTTGACCAAATGTTTTGATTTTTTTATATTTTGTATAAAAAATCCTAACCCCTAAACGGGGGCTAAGAAAACATCCCACTCCTTAACTCTATTGCTATTACTTATAAAACTTTACTGCATAATTTCAGGCGTTTTATTTTGCATTTGTATAAAGGTGCCTAAAAGTATGCTTCATAAAATAAGGTTCTAGTTTCCATCTGGTCCAAAATAGCTCTAAATTTCACTCTCAATCGAAACTTTGCATCGACGCCTAAGGAGTTAACTTCATGCTTGACAAAGCTCAGCCCTCCAAGTATTTATTTCCTAAATTTAATTGAAAAGGCACGAAGTCAAAATTAGTTGCCAGTAATTTCTCTCTAACAAATTGCCAATGGCAATCACTGACAGCGAATGAATTCATTGCACATTAGTTAGGGGGTGTTGGGAGCAGTGGCAATACATTTCAATAAACGCCATGTTAGCGGAAAATAGCTGCTGAGCTGGGGATCTCCACCTTCAACTATCGATTGAAGAAGAACTTGGATGCAATTAAACCTTTTCAATTAATTAGATATGTTCGTTGTTTTATTAAGGGCGGATTTCTCGACTGCCTGTTAACGTGAAAGTTCACTGTCAATTCACTGTCAGTTTAATAGCCAGTTCATTTGCCCTTTATTTAAAAGGAGGATGAATTGCCCGATAAAATTTAAAGTGAGCGCTAAGCTGACGTCTAGTTGAGAAATCCGCCCTAAGTAATTTCACATTAAAAAATTTCACCACGTATGCTGTGTGACTTGTCTAAAAATATTAGGCATACGCCATGTACAACCTTTGAAGACATTATCGTCGCCTGGATAAATAACTGTCGTATGTGAAAATTCGGTCGAACTGAATTACGTATAAATGCAAATATACCAAACCGATCGAGATCTTTCTAATGGCGCCCTCGGGGTTATGATATCTCTTTTAGTTTTCGAGATATTGAGTGAAATTTTGCCCCAAAGTCGTCAAATATAGCATACGACAACAATTCATCCGGGCGACGATGTAGTGTCAACTGCTTTTGTTATCATCACTCAATTAACGTCGTACTACGGGGCACAAATTCTTGTCTCATTCATTTGCTTTTTTCCACTTTACACTGTCTTCTCTGAAACTCCATTTAACAACATTCAACAAAATGTACAATATGCTACTCAATGCATTGTTGCTTTATTACAATGCCTGATTTTTTTCATTTCATTTTCCAGCATTTAGTACGCCTCCGCCATTCAGACGCATTTCAAGTGTCGCTTTTGTAACATCAACGACCTTTTCTGTCTTATTTCCTCATTTTTGTTGTTTTACAATTATGGTTAAATGCCTTTAAGCACCAAACTCATTTAGCGGCGAAGAAATTGGGACAAACGCTCGTTGTCAAAACAAGATGAACTAGAAATAAGTAATAAAAAATACCGATTAGTACTTGAAAAAATATAAATAAGCATTACTTGATACTGTGAGAATGAGTAGTGATGGCCTGTTCTTTCTGATTTTACCACGCTCTCGGTTGTTCCGAAATCTTTTAGAATCCGATTGATCTGAATCTTCTAAAAAAACAATAACACCAATCAAAATTTAGTATAACCCATCTATTAGATGAGATGTTTAGTCAAGTATTTAAATATCATTCCACAAACTTGAAGGAAGAGCAAATTCTTCTACTTCCTCTTCGATATATTCTGATACAGCCTAAATGCCGCGTATGGTCACGGAGTTTCCATACACTGAGCTAAGTCCATGTCTACATAGGTCTGCTGCTTTACACTATTTTTGTGAAAGTATTGTTAGTTTTTTTTTCGATATCTCAATCCGTTCGGAGATATCGACCAAAAATATGAATACATATTATCTGTTCTTTTCATACTTGTATAACTAAATGTTACTCATACGCCACGTATGACCTATAAAAAGTGCACTATAATAGCAAGATTTCAAGATAGTACCTGGGTGACCGAGCTTGCTCGGTGCTATCAATTTAGCGCTAAATTTACTTACCCAAAATGATCCCAAAAATACCCTAAAATAATCCAAACATAATACTAAAATGATCCCAAAAAGACCCTTAAATGTTCCCAAAATGATCCGAAATTGAACCCAAAACGACCCAAAATGATCCGAAAATGAACCTAAAATTATTCCAAATTGGGCCAAAAATAATTCCCAAATTACCCCAAAAATACCCTTAAATGCACACTAAACGATCCAAAAATACACCAAAATGATCCCTAATATATCCTAAAATAATCCCAAAACCACCCCAAAAGACCCTCAAATGTTCCCAAAGTAACCCAAAAATTATCCCAAAATGATACAAAAATTATCCAAAAATGGCTCCAAAATGAACCGAAAATTACCGAAAATTGTACCATCCG
>CAXKVI010000005.1:76670899-76785899 GCA_964058755.1 Campiglossa producta
AAGAGCGTTTTGGTGCAGTACGTTGCAGTACTTAGAAATAACAAATCAGCAGAAACTTTAAAACTTTTTATGTACTTGCAGTAACTTACCCTTATCTTGATTTGTGGAGAAGTTACATAAGTAGGGATGTTCACATAGAGACATTCCAATAGCGAATATTGCTAAAAAAAAACATCTTGCTGTTACCTTTCAAAGCTCGCTCTAAGGAGGATCAAACATTTTTATTTGCATATATAAATTTTAAGGCATTTTTTAAATTTTCTTTAACATAAAAGTTAGTAGTATGTATGATGAATCATAAATGACTTATGCATTCGTAATATATGGAAAGGAATGGTAATGAAAGTAAAGGAAAGGAAAGGAAAGGAAAGGAAAGGAAAGGAAAGGAAAGGAAAGGAAAGGAAAGGAAAGGAAAGGAAAGGAAAGGAAAGGAAAGAAAAGGAAAGGAAAGGAAAGGAAAGGAAAGGAAAGGAAAGGAAAGGAAAGGAAAGGAAAGGAAAGGAAAGGAAAGGAAAGGAAAGGAAAGGAAAGGAAAGGAAAGGAAAGGAAAGGAAAGGAAAGGAAAGGAAAGGAAAGGAAAGGAAAGGAAAGGAAAGGAAAGGAAAGGAAAGGAAAGGAAAGGAAAGGAAAGGAAAGGAAAGGAAAGGAAAGGAAAGGAAAGGAAAGGAAAGGAAAGGAAAGGAAAGGAAAGGAAAGGAAAGGAAAGGAAAGGAAAGGAAAGGAAAGGGACGGAAAAGATGGGAAGGATAGGAAACTCCTCTTTCAGTCATATACAATGGTTCTAGGAGGAATATCACGCCTGTTTTTTTTTAAATACTTTTTGGCATTGCTGTATGCTACAGAATTAATTACCACCGCTTAGGCGCAATTTCACAGTGCCAGGTTAACTTACGTTCCACAGATTTTCAATTTTCATTTTGAGTTAACCAACGGTTAACTGCCCAACGTTGGTGGTTAAACCTCTGGTCAGATATCAGAAGGCCGTCTACCAACAATTTATGTAGAAAAAATTCAGTTAAATCACTTAAATAAAATTGCGAATCCATAGTTAACTGTGGAACTCAAGCTAACCTGCCACTGTGAAATTGGGCCTTAGTCAAATAAACCGACAACCTAACGAAATTCCAATTAAACGAATTTTGTGAATAAACGAAAGGAAGCGCAAAATAATTTTGCGCGTAAAATTTGAGTAATGTTCTAAACGGATAAAACAAAGTGAAAGAGCTTACCAGCAACGACTTTATGCCATGGCGAAAAAGGGGATAGCTATGTTTTTTTTTTTTTAATTAACCTGGTGTGAAGGAACACGTCCCTTTAGTCTCAATGTAAAAATTCAATTTGGGTGTTATGTGTAAAGCAAGCTGCAATATAAACTATAAAATTTATTTTACTTTTTTCAGCTTTTCTTTTCTGTTGGTGTCACTCCGAATTATGGTGATAGCTTCTGCTGGCTTGTCCTCGCCACCAAAAGCTCTGGTTTTAATAAATTCATATCGCAAATGGAAATTCACTTTTATGGTGTAGCAAAATTGGTATTGTGCGGTTGCTTGCTTTACCTATTTTTAATCGACTCCGTATATGTACATTAGGGACGGGGAGATTTGCATGGGTCAAAAAAATTCTCAGAGTCACGGCGCGATTATGATTATTTGGGTAATTTTAAAATTGGGACCTCTTCGGGACTTTTTCGATACTTTCGGGGAAATTACTTTTTGAGGAAATTACTTTTTCCAAAATCATTTCGGCACTTTGTTTTGGATAATTTCTGGACTCTCTTTGTATATTTTCGGGGCCATTTTTGGACTTTTTTTAAGATCAAAAAAGTTTCGAACTTCGAGCCAGCGATTTTTTCTATACAATTTTCAGAGCCCCTGTTAGCCATTGTTTTTTGGAATTCTTTTTTGACTTTTTAGGAGCCATTTATGGAGCTTTTCATGACTTTTTGGGACCACTTCGGGACTTTTCGATACTTTCGGGACTATTTCCAGACCTTTTTGAGAAAATTACTTTTTCCGAAATCATTTCGGCACTTTTTTGTATAATTTCTGAACTCTTGGTATATTTTCGGGGCATTTTCTGATTTTTGGTATTCTATCGTATCTTTTAAGGAAAAATTTATGAACTTCTCCAAGTGGGACCAATTAGGGACTTTTTCGGACTATTTTCAGATTTTTTTGAGATAATTTCGGAACCTTTTCCGGAACAATTCGGCAATTTTTTGATAACTTTGAGACATTTTCGGGACCATTTTGGGACTTTTTTAGATCAATTACGGAACAGCGATTATTTCCATAAAATTTTGAGTATGGTTGTCGCAACCATTTAGGGTAATTTTTTGCGAGAATTTCAGGAATTTTCATTCTATTCTTTCGCGACTTTTTTGAGATCATTTATGATTTGCTTAAAGTGGAATCAATTAGGGACTTTTTCGGACTATTTTTTAGATTTTTTTGAGATATTTTAGGAAACTTTACCGAAAAAATTCGACACTTTTTTGGATAACTTCAAGACATTTTCGGGACCATTTTGGGACTTTTTAAGATTAATTTCGGAACTATTCCTGTGTTGCTCAAAAAAGTCCCGAAATTATTTCAAAAGTATTTCAGAAATTTTTCAAAAGTTTGTTCCGAAATTATACCGAAAAACTCCCGAAAATAACTCTGAAACGATCCCAACAAGTCCCGAAACTATCTTAAAAAAGGTCCAAAATGTTCCTAAAAAAGTTTAAAATTATCCAAAAATAGTACCAAGATTGTTTCAAATTGATCTCAAGTTCCGAAATCATCTCGAAAAAGTCACAAAATGGTTGCGAAAACGTGCGCTGGGTTTGGAATGCGTCTATGTTAAAACTCTCCTCAAAAAAGTTGAATTTTCTTTTCCCCAGACTTTATATATGGCCACAGTTCTTTGTTTGTAAGTGTGTTGGTAAATTTTTAATCCTTAAATGCGATGGCATTAAAACAAAATGGTTTCAAGAAAATGAAAAACGAAAATAAGTTAAAACGGAATATGTATTTTTGGAAGGCAAGAAAAAAGTATGCAAATATATATTCGATAACAATTCGTGGCCAATTTCAGTAAACCAATCTACAATGGTCAGTAGATATGTATGTATGTTTGAATTTGTGTATGCAGCATTGCATATCACATGCTGCCCGTCAATATATGTGTGTGTGTTTGTAAAAATATCCTATCAATACAAAGGTTATGTAGAGTTCAATAATCACATACGTTTTAAAAATTTATGCTTTTTTAATAGCTCTCCAACCAACGTCATTGGCGGCGGATATAACGCGGACAACCATTTCAATCGCATGTTGTTCTCTTTTGATCGTTCTCTGTGCTATCGAACGTTTGTAGGTATTGCGATTGGTTTGTTCAAACTCCTCGTTGAGCTTTGTAACAAAGTGAAGATGTCTCTTGTCTGGCCTTTTCGTACTCGTAGTTACATACATATATGTATTGCGAATATTTTACGCCATTAATTTTGCACTTTTCTTTCTGAAAGTAATACATTTTTCAGTTTTGTAATTTATGAAATTCCAAAATAAAGGAAATGGACGATTTCTCTTGCTTGTCAGTGCTCTTTGGGATTGCCTTTTGTATATCATTCGCATATATAAATGTGTACTTACACGTATATATACATATGTAAGTATGATAGTTAAATGCATATTAGGGTGGTGGCGCAATTTGTATGGTTACCTAAATATTGAGGAAGGGTATTTTTGTATTGAAATATTTTTATTAATAACTTTTTTATGGTGAACTAAATTTTCTCATTGGTTTGGAATTTTTAAATCAAAGTAGCTGAGTTATCGAGCTTGCTCAGTGCTATCAGTTTAGCGCTAACTTTACTTACATAAATAAAGTAATCTTAAAATAATCCCAAAACGACCCCAAAAAGATCCTTAAATTTTCCCAAAATGATCCGAAATTGAACCCAAAACGACCCAAAAATTATTCCAAAATGATCTCAAAATGACCATTAAATGATCCTTAAATGATTGAAATGACCCCAAAAACACTCTTATATGTACGCAAAATGATCCGAAAATGGCCCCAAAATTATCCAAAAATAATCCCAAAATAATCCTAAAATAATTCCAAAATTACTTCAAAACTACCCTCAAATGTTCCCAACATGATCCAAAAATGATCCCAAAATGACTCCAAAATGATCCGAAAATGAACCCAAAATTGTTCCAAATTAATCCAAAATTGAACCCAAAATGATCTCTAAACAGCCCCAAAATTATGCCAAAGTGGCCCCTAAATGATCACAAAATGATTCTAAAATAATCCAAACATGATCCCAAAAATATACAATACGGTAAAATGGTAGCCCTGGCAACCCTACTTGATATAATTTTAGTTGGTATGTGGACGATAATACCTTCCTTTCATTTGATACCCATATTGGCATATCTCGGTCCATAATTAAAAACAATTGAGGTATGTGGCAACCCTGTAAACCGCCCCAAGTGGCAGCCCCCAAGTGGATAGTTTTATAATCAATCATACTATCTCTGTGCCAAAATTCATCCCAATCGGTTTTTATCCTTTCTTGAAAAAGCCAAAAATTTTCTGACGCAGTCTGATGTACTGAAAAATTGTAAATTGTAAAAGGGTAGAGCTCTTTCATATTAAATATTCATTTAAACATTGAAAGGAAATTGGAAAGGATTCGAATATGCATATGAACTTAAATTGAAAATTGCAAATATCAGATATGAAATACAGAGATAAGTTAAGTTAAGTGCGTTACGTGGAAATTTAAATTCAGTTTTTAAGATTGATGGCCGCTTGGCTGTCGCTGAAAATAACGATATCCTCGCCGATAGCGCGTGTACTTGTCCAGGCCGCGGCATCTGCATGATTGCTGAGACTTCAGCCCGGAAGACGCTGCAATTATCAGGTAGTCTGAAGGAGAGCTCAAGTTCCAGATACCTTGAATAAACCCCTCCTCCAACTCTGCCGTCTAGCAACGAGCCGTCAGTGTAAACAGAAATGCCGCCATTAGTAGTGGGGCGCCGATCCGTCTTCTCCCATTCCTCCATTTTGAAGCAGCTGTCTCCGACTGTTGTGGCCGCACATCGATCTGTGCTCAAAGGGAGAAAGCCGTAAGATTCCAGAATACTGGAGTGTGCAGTTGCGATTGCGCCCCAGCCAGACATTTCCCTTAGACGCAGAACCGCTGCCGCTGCTGCCCGGTACGCTTCCAGATCGAGTGGCAACTTTAGTGTGGAGTTTACCTAACAGATTCAGGTTTGTGGCTTTGCTCAGCACAGGCCACCACACCACGACTCCATATAGCATAATAGGTCGGATAATTTCAATGGCTTTTTTGCACGTGTGAACTGCAATACATGCCTTCCTCTGGCGCTAAAGATTATCCTCCGGCCAGTTTAACTTCCTGTCCAGAAATGTGCCCAAGACTTAGGTTTTATCAACCAGGTTCAGGCTCACGTACCAAGTGTTTAAGATATTTTCCTGCCCGTAGTAGTCGATCGCTTAGTCCAATTATGGATTTGCTTATGCCCAGATTAGTTAGAGCGGTGTTAATAGCCTCCGGGTTTATATTGTTGAAAGCCCCTTCAATGTCCAGGAAGGCCACGAGACAGTAATCCTTTTTCACCCAACGATTTTTCAAAGATAGAGACTAGGCTGTGAAGCGCAGTTTCTCTTGATTTACCCTTGGTGTATGCATGCTGATAGCTAGAGATATGTAAGGTTGCTATCATCCTCTCGAAGGTTTTGCGGGCAAAGGACGAGAAGCTGATCCATCTGTAGTGTTAGGATCGTAGTGGGCGGCCTTCCCAGTCTTTATTATATATAAATGCGCAATGCTTAACAGTTTTCTCCCTTTTTTGCAATAACCACAACTCTAAGGTATATAAAATTTGATATGTATCGATAGGTCTCGCCGAGCAGGGTGTGCGACAACAGGCCAAAAATTAAAAAAAAATTAATTATAATATGATTTGAAATTCACACCACTACAAGTGCTAAACACGCATTCACTTTATAGATCCGCTGTTATGTGTGTATGTAGGTATGACCACTTGCATTGTTGTGTTTGCATTCATTGCAGTTGGGAGAATCTGAGTGTGAGTTGTTTTGTTGGCAGCAATAATAAACATGAGCCCGTCAATTTTAAAAGTGAAGAAAATCTGTGAGTGGGTATTCATAGAAGCAAATGCTTGCTCAGACATGATGTTTTGAAAAAAAAGCGCAAATAAGCTGGATCATGCACAAGGCCCTTTGTGGCTAGGCTTAGTGAAATAAAATAAAATGGAAAATTGATAAAATTAAAAAAAGTAAAATAAGAAAAAGAGAAAGAATAAATATACAAAATATGGAAAAGAAGGAAAATTTAAGAAATAGCAAAAAGGTAGGAAAATAAAATAAGGGTTTGTGGTTGAATTTCAAACACTGGGTGAACTCTAGTAGTCTTAGAATTGCCTAATTTATAATGATATACGTAGTGTAAGTTCTACCACTGGGTAAATGTTAAAATTATTAATTTACGTATGTATGTATATGTAAATGCTAACTGGTATGCTCAATTTGTTTCTATGCATGTTCGTGTCAAACATATACATACATATGAGCCCTTCGAATCTTTTAAATCCCAAATCTGTTTCGGTATCAATATTTAACTCGTTGCGGTAACTTGTGTTTGTGGCTTTATTCCCATAACCCACCAACAACAACTAACAAAAAAGCACATACTTGCGCCTAAGCATTTTCATGAAACCATTAGCATTTTAATTATGCCGCTTGTCGAAGTAATGGCTACGTTGGCTTGCGGTATTTGTATGTATCTATAAGTAGACACAAATGATACACGTCACTAGAGGTTAAATTTCTTCAGTTTTTGGGATTTAATAAAATACATACCATTTTTAGAGATGCAAAACCACATATTGCAGTGTCGCCGACGCTATAGACATCATTTGATTGAATTAGATATGCTCTTCTTAAAACCTCTTAAATGACAACAGGTGATTGACACCAAAAATGATATAACTAAACATATTAATAATTTTGACAGTCCGATTTATTGTATCGATGCCGCCATTCACACATTTCTTCTTACACACAAACTTCGTCTACATATATTCATACATATTGTCTTATACGGTATCAAATGCATATACATTGCGTTTCGCAACACCAATTATTCAGCTCATTTTCATTCTCATATCGCTCGGACATAAGCTTTTGCAATGGGAAGGGACAAATGATACTTGCACTACCAATTAATTTCAGTTATTGTCCTGTCGCATTGTACATGAACAAAGAATGTGTCATGAATAGTTAGTTGTTGATGATTATATGCATATATGTATGTATGTGTTACCTAAGAGTTACTCCCACGACAATTCAAGAAACAAGAGCACTCATATCCCAGTTGTTTTGTATGGATATGAGGGGGTGGGGCGTATGAGTAACTAATTTGATTTAATACGGATTTTGGTGTCTATCGATGTAGCGGAAGTAGCGCAGAATTATGTAAGTTGTTATGTACATTCAATGTTTAAAGGCATATATGTACATATGTAGATGTTGGGTCTTCCCCAAGTCAAACCAAAAACTAATAAAAGTACGTAGGTTTATATGTAGGTACATTGCTGTTGTTGTTGCTGGTATGCTTAACTACAAAAGCAATCATGTTATTGTCATTTACAAAGCACACAAACAAAGAAATCTAATGATGCAAAGTTATTCATCATATTCACATTAGTAAAGTTTGCTCTTCCAGTTCAGTAAATGAACAAGAACAACAACAACTTTTCTTTGCTTTGTTTACTGAGTTCATTTGTTTTATAAGACACGCATTATGTGCACTACTTTAAACAAATGAAAATTATTAACATGCGAGTAAATATAAGTAGCTAAGTTGGTTTTGAGGCGGAGAAAAGGGGTGATTTTTATACATGCACCTAGTTTGGAATTTTTCGAGGTTAGCATGTAATAATAGCGGATATCCAAAAAATAAATATAATACGATTAGGTGTTAACTACAGCAGGTAAAAATCCCTGGAAATATTTTCGTTGAAATGAGACGTGAAATACATTTCGCTTGATACCACACTTGCATATCTCACCAACTTGCAAAAATGCAAAAAGGTGGCAGCCTTTTAAAATTTGTCTAGTGGCAACACTTGAGTAGGAAAATTAAGAATTTTACCTATGTATGATCTGAAGATTATAGCAGTGGGTTAAGTAGTTTTGGGATGCTAAGAGGCATGCTAATATAAACTAGAATTAGCCCAGTAGTTGAAAGTCAACGACAAAACTTATTTTTATTTCAACAATATTTGAAGTTTGATTTATTTAACTTACAAATTTTGTTTTTGCAATTGCCTGACTTTTCCTTACTTTTCGGTATTTTTTTATATTGTTCCGTTTCTGTTCATTCTTCTTTTTCCTTTTACTCCCTCTTTACAGTAATACAGTTTAAACTTTTATTTTTATTTATATTAAGTAGTTTTTATTCGGCTTTCTTTCCTTTCATTTTGTTTAACTCCCTTTCCTGCCCCTTCCATTCCTTTATTTTCATTTCTTATTAGGCTTTATTTTCTTTCATTTTCTTTAACTCCCTTTCCTGCCCCTTCTTTTCCTTTATTTTGCTTTCTTTTCCATTCATTTCCTTGCCGTTCCTTTACTTTATTTTCCCTTCCCTTCCCTTCCTTTCAACAATATTTGAAGTTTGATTTATTTAACTTACAAATTTTGTTTTTGCAATTGCCTGACTTTTCCTTACTTTTCGGTATTTTTTTATATTTTTCCGTTTCTGTTCATTCTTCTTCTTCTTTTTCCTTTGACTCCCTCTTTACAGTAATACAGTTTAAACCTCTATTTTTATTTATTTTTGGTAATTTTTATTCGGATTTCTTTCCTTTCATTTTCTTTAACTCCCTTTCCTACCCTTTCCTTTTCTTTATTTTCCTTTCTTTTCCATCCATTTTCTTATAATTTCTTTACTTTCTTTTCCTTCCCTTCCCTTCCCTTCCTTTCCCTTTCTTTATTTTCCTTTCCTTTTTTCCTTCCCCTTACATTTCTTTCCTTTCTTTTCCATCGTTTCTCTTTTTTATTTCCTTTTCTTTCCTTTCCCTATTTTTCCTTCCTTTTCTTTTCCATTTCCCGCCTTTCCATACTTTCATTTCCCGTTGCTTTATTTTCCCTCCCTTCCTTTCCTTGACTATACTTTCCCTTATTTTCCTTTATTTAATCCTTTCCTTCATTTTCTTTTCCATTCCTTGCCTTTCTCACCTTCCATTTCTGTTGCTTTACTTTCCCTTCTCTTCATTTTCTTTCCTTTCCTATCATTTCTCCTATTTTTCTTTATTTTCCATTCCTTACCTTTCCTAGCCTCTCCTTTCCATTCCTTATCTTTCCCTTCCCTTTCTTCTCTTTATTTCCCATTCCTTTCCTTTCCGTTCCTTTACCTTCTTACCTTACCTTACCTTCTCTTCATATCCTTCCCTTTTCTTTCCTTTCCTTCCCTTTCCTTTCTTATGCTTTCCTTTCTGTTTCATTTATGTCCTTTCCTTACCTTTCCTTTCCGTTACTATACTTTCTCTTCCCTTCCTTTTGTTTTCCTTTCTTTCCTTTCCCTTCCGCCACTCATTGCGGCACTTCCATTTATACCCATGGCTCGAAGTTAGACAACAGAGTTGGAGGAGCGGTTTATTCAAAGGATCTGAATCTTTAGCTCTCCTTCAGACTACCTGATCACTGCAGTGTCTTCCAGGCTGAAGTTTCAGCAATCATGGACGCCGCGGCTTGGATAGGCCAACACACTATCGGACAGGATATGTTTATTCTCAGCGACAGCCAAGCGGCCATCAAATCCCTTGGCTCTTACTTGTTGAACTCTGTACTGACGCTCAGCTGTCGTCGATCTTTACAAGAGATGGCCCAACAGATCCGCGTGAACCTCACATGGGTCCCGGGGCATAGGGACGTTGAGGAAAATTGTAGGGCAGACGAACTTAAGAGGCAGGGCACTACCAAGCAGGTTCTTCGGGATAAAGAGCGCTTAGGTATGCCGTTTGTCACATGCAAGCTAATGCTGAAAGAGTACACACTCCGCCAAGCCAACGAAAGATGGCTGCAATCTCCAGGATGCCGGATATCCAAAGAAATCTGGCCGAAATGGGATCATAAAAGATCAAGAGATATTTATGGTAGGTAGGCACGCAGAAAGACTACCTACCGACGATGCTGTAGGGAGCACCTCATGTGCAACTGCCCGGCTCTAAGTGGCCCGAGAATGCTCTGTTTGGGAGTGCCCTTCTTGGTTAGCTTACGCCAGGCCTAGTAGCAACATTTAAATTAGAGAATTTAAAGCTACTTATATTAGTTATCTACCAGAACTTCAAAAAAGAGGTTAAGGTTTTTTCGAGATGATAGTTCCAAAAAAACAAATATAATGTGATTAGGTGGCAACTCCAAATACAAATACTTTTGCTGGAAAATGACTTATTAATAAATCTGAGAAAAGTTCGTTTGGAACCGTTTTAGATTTTGATAATTGCCATATTTTTAAACGGACTTCTCGATCACCGGTCATGGGCTATCCCCTCTCTTCAGGAAACCCGCATTTAGCCCCTGAATGCAAATGAATTTACATATTTCTATTCAGGTAAAATAACAGCAGCAACTTATTTCTTTTTTTCTGATATTAAAGCAAGTCTGCGAAACAAAAGTATTGACACTGCTCTCACTTCCATGCTCCCTTCCTGATGCTTATTTTATCATTGCATTCTGAATGAATTTATCTAACCAAGACATATCCTCCTTTTTGTTCTTTGTTATTTAGCAACATAATTTATTAAATGTGCACTACCTTGACTTAGTGTGTACCAAGCAATTCCCATCACATACGCGATTGCATTAAGGCAGGCTCTTTGATTACCTTTTGTTTATGCACCTAACAGGATATTAGTACATACATATGTATATATAAATTGTGATCGACGGATGAGTTTGGATAGGTACATATCGTCGCTCGCTTGCCAGAAGCATGAATGTGACAACATTAAAATTTTGGGAAATCGTATTTGAAAGTTTATTGCTCTCGCAAAATTTGAAATTTTAGTTTTTGATATAAATATATTTTTGCAAGTTATATTCTCTTCCCCTGATATAGGTGTTAGTTTAATATTCCTTCAGTTTCTCTTTTAAAATTTTCAAAGTAAATTTCTTAAAATCTTCGGAAACACGAACGAATAGCAAAATTGTTACGTATACACCATGGTGCCTGTGGGTCAGTGCAATCCATTCTTGTTTCTGGCTCAACGAATATTTTTTAAAATTAATAGACGCAATTTTTAAATATTTTCGTTTCGCCAGAAACAAGAATGTGTAGCACATACGTTTTCCCGGCACAATATTCAGTGATTGAACTACACATTCATGAAAATGGCATTGCAAATTTCCGGGGGGTTCCTTGTACTTTGGAAACCCTGGATTTTCGTCACATTAGCCTATTAACTCAAATCTGGAAAATTTTCGCACACATACCTCTTGCAAGCGAGCGACGATATGTGATAAAATGATTACTTAGGAAAGTATAGACAGTAAAATCAGGTGAAATTTTGTATAAGCTAACAGATAAACTCCGTACGATTTGAGATGTTTATGTAGCTTGGACGACTTGAATTTCAAAAGTTAGCTCCCTAAGGAGGTTGCTTTTGTTGAACGTTGCAATTGTAAGGTATCTTGGATAAAAAGATCCACGGAAGCCCCATAAATTCTTTTATGCCTTTGTAACCTAGTAAAGTCCTTTTACTTACTTTGCAATATAGCTCAATTTCCCATTTCCACCAATGTAAATCCTACGGAAAACGATTTATTTATTTTCAAAAAAATCCGAATATCCTCATTTAACTTAACACCACATTAACCCTCTTTTTTAAATGGAAATCGAAGGAGATGGTGATAAAAAACGCATGAAACCTGAGATAAGAAAACAAACCATAAGCCGTATGCAGTGCAGCAGTTGAGGAGTACTAGCAAAAAAAATGGAAATAAGAGACCTCAACCCATTGAATACACAGAAAATGGTGAGTAACAACAATGAGTGAATGAGAAACAGCTTTATCAGCCAGAGCAGACAATGATATGTGATTGTGATAACGCAGTAAAGCGGCGGTCATAGTAGATACAAAAGGCGATTAAATGTTCATTCAACAACAAAGGAAATGTGTAACAAAAAGGGAAAATCAATATCAGTGAATATTGGCATTGTGTATTCAAATTACACTACTCGACAAAAAAAAAATTACCAATAGTGAGAAAGCATTCTCTTCACGTAAAATTTTACGCTAAACTTGTATATTTGTATATTTGTATATCCGCACTATTTCGGGAACCGCTTGACGGATTTAGATAAAATTTTGAACATAAATAGTATGATTGGTTATAAAATTATCTACTTGGGGGTTGCCACTTGGGCTTGCCTTGTAGGGTTGCCACCAATTATAAGTTTTTTAAATTATGGAGCAAGATAAGCCAATATGGATATCAAATGAAAGGTTTTTCTGCAACATACCAACTAAAATATTTTCAAATAGGGATGCCACCTTACCGAAGTATATTTGTATATCTGGTACTATCTCGGGAACAGCTTGACCGATTTGGATGAAATTTGGCATATAGATAGTATGATTGGCGCTAAGACTATCCATTTGAGGGTTGCCACTTGAAGTCACTTTGGGATAATTTAGGGGCTATTTTAGTTAATTTTCGGTTCAATTATGGATTAATTTGGGAGAATTTTGGGGTCATTATGGGATCATTTTGGTATCATTTTTGGCTAATTTTGGGATCATTTGATGGTCGTTTTTGCGTCGTTTTCGGTTCAATTTCAGATCATTTTGGGAACCTTTAATGGTGTTTTTGGGGTCATTTTGGGATAGTTTTTGGATTGGTTTGGGATTATTTTAGGGTAATTTTAGTATCATTTTAAGTAAGTAAAGTTAACGCTAAATTGATAGCACCGAGCTAGCTCGGTCCAAGGTACTATAAATTACAACTCATAACTTACAAAATACGCAGCCGAAGACCTCCAAATTTTGCACTTGCTTTCAATAAAATACTATACTATACTTGTCGCTAGCGGCCACAGGCATGAATGTGCAAATTTTCCGGATTTGAGTTAATAGCCTCACGTGAAAACAAATGTGCTACACATCCTATTTCTGGCGCAACAAAAATATCTAAAAATTTTATTTACAAATTTTTTATAATTTTTAATTGTGCCAGATGCATGAATGTGTTGCACTCACAAACTGATACCATGGAATATACGTAACCATTTTACTACACAACGAAAAATTTTAAAAATTTTGAAATTCAATGTTCAAACATTTTCGTTGCACCAAAAACAGGAATGTGCTACAGATTCACGCTTCTGGCGCAACGAAATTTTTAAAAAATTTACTTTGGAAATAATAAACTTTCAAATAAGATTTCCCAAACTAGAAAAGTTTTGATTGCGAACTTTCCATCTAACGATTGTTTTTTTTTTTAACTTTTTTTATCGTTTTTTGGTATAGTGGCCAAATTACTTAATATACTTATAAAGATTAAGGTAAAAAATGTTGATGGGAAATATAATAAGATACAATAAAAAAGGTTTAGCAAAATGGGTTTTTTTCATATTTTCAACGACATTTCGGAAACTCACAGGAAATCGATGTGATATTCGGAATCAGGAGAAAATTTTTCTATTTAATTCTTGGTAACTAAAGTTCATCAAAATTTGTTGAGTAGTGTTATCAATGGTTGGTAGGTACTTAGTTGCGTATACGCCGTGTACAGCAGAAATTCACTTTTATGTCTATTTTGTGTAAATGCATATAGACTTCATTTAATCTATGCTGACTTAATCATTTAAACTTTAGGAAATAGTTTGCAACTTTTAAAAGCTTAGTTCGCTCATATAGTAAGTACGAGAGCCCTCATAGGAATCTTCAAAATCTTCTGGAATGGGCGACTATTGGGAGGTAGGGGTCAATTTGGTGCATGCTAATATTTTTATTAATAACAGTTTTATTTTTATTTCATTCACTGCCACTGTCGTAACCAACTCAGGCATGTATGTGTCCTACAAATTGGGTGCGACATAAAGTGGGTCCGACGACCCAAATATGTCAACGAAACGACATACAAATATTTATTAATAATAAGCTAGTTTTTATCACTGTTCGTTGTCAGTGATGGGCATAATTCAGTAGCCAATGGGCATAATTCAGTAGCCAATGTTGAAACAACGCTATAAAAATATTTATTTTTAATAAGCTAGTATTTTCATGGTTCTCTGTCAGTGATGGGCACAATTCAGTAGCATTACTCTGTCCCAGAAAAGCCCGCCCCTCGCCTCAAAGTCGTCAATTTGATGCCTATGAGAGCTTTCGTACTATTACCATACCATTACCATTACCCTGCCACCAAAGGCTAGTTATTATAACATTTGCCTTAATTCAATACTGATCAACTTAATATGATTTTATCGCCCATTGTATATATTTCTCATAACGTGACAAGCAATCGTTTGGCACATTGTCATTTAAATCAATTATTAATGTGCACTAGAAAAGTGCTTCAAATGTAGATATATGATAATTTCACATATAAATAACAGCCAAACAGCACGAAACACTTCAAATAAGATTTGTAGTTCAAAACTGAAAATTTATCTTTTAACTTTAAGCTAAATGCAAAAAGCATTACAAATTCAAATCAGACATGCGATTTAAAAAATAGAATTCTATTAAACAACACATAAACCGCAGACCTCATAACAACGCTCCCGACCAAGCGAATTTACTCTCGAGATTTGAGTCATTCGTCCAAGAAGCCATTCACTATAGACAATTCCATAATTTTTATATTATTTGATTTTTGTGTGCACCTACTTTCCACTTTGTGTTTTTCGTAAATTTCCAAAAGCTGCACAAAATCGTAAAACAAGCAGTGCACAGCAATAAATTAAATGAAATTTGCGGCTGCTGGCACAAACAAGCTAAATTGCTTTTATGTTACCTTTTGTGCGCCATTGACATGTGGGTACGCCTGAAAGTAGGCTGTTTTTGCAAAACGAGTAACTACACGAATGATTACAAACGTGAACTTATGTAAATATGAGAGTGAATATTCGAGTGTTTGCGTTACGACGACAGCAAGCAATTGGACAGCTGTGAGGCATTTGTAGCTAAACTGTAACCTAAGCGAAAAAACTGCGAGAAATTGTCATATTTGGAATACGGCCGAAAATACCTCTAATTTGATAACCATATGGGTATATCTAGCTGTGTATTAAAAAAAAAAATGGGGATAGGTGGCAACCCTGTAAACCGCCCTAAGTGGCAAAACCCATGTATATAATATAGAATGAATAAAATTGTACATATGCCAAATTTTATTCAAATCGTTCCAGCAGTTCCCGAGATATACGAAAAAATAAATAAATTGCGATTGGGTGGCAACCCTAAATGGCGACCCTGCTTGAAATTATCTTATTTGGAATATGGTCGAAAATGTTTTTCATCTGATACCCATATTGGCATATATAGCTCTATATTTAAAAGAAATAGGGATAGCTGGCAACCCTGTAAACCGCTCGGCCTAACTATTACAATTTGTGCAATGTTAGCTAGATCATAGAATTTCACCTCCTATTTGATTTGCACAGCTAAACATCGTGGTAAAAATCGCCTACGCCTGAAAGTCTGCAACATACGCCTGAAAGTCGGCTACAATTTCTATTTCCGTTGCATAATTTCCGTTGTATCATCAGCCATTTTCTAAAATTTTACTCTCAATCAAAACTTCATATCGGCGCCTAAGAAATTAACTTCAAAAAAGAAGCCACGTACGTTTAATCACGTCTGAGCAAGTGTTCCCCCGGTGTGTTGTGTTGTCTTTGCAAACAAAGCTTTGTTTGCCTATTTAGTGTTTAAACATGATTAACAAAGCACCAGCCCAGCACTTGGATATACATACACACACACACATAAGCACAGCGTCACATATCAGCAACCAGTCAAGCAAGAATTACTCACTTAACTTCTCTGTACTCACGACATACACTGTTGTTGATCTTCTTTTAGTTTCGATCTCATTCAACTAAAGGTTAAAAATTCACTTTCAATTAGAATATCGCATCGCATTAAATTTTCTAAATTATTTGCTTGCCCCAGGAACCTTATCAAATAATGATTCACATTAAATGTAGGGCAGATCTCTACCTAGTAGTAGTTGGATACCTTTGCTATTTTTGCAAGTAGGTAGGTGCGAGTGCTATTAGTGCGGCTTTCTCAGCCAACATAAAAGAAACACACACAAGCCTTACAGATATTTAAAAGTTTACGTTTGCGCTCACATAAAATTGTTTATGCCCCTTTGAGTTTATATTGCATATTATTTACATTTTTGCATACCAAAGAACTTTCTTTCTTTTTGTCAACTGATTTGCATGCCGTTATAATCATTGCAAATAAATTAAATTTGCACGTGCGAATAAAGTAAATAAATAAACAGAAATACACACAAATATTTTCACTACAAATGCAGCGTAGTTGTTGCATTTTCTTAGCGCTCCTTTCATGCCTTTTGTCGTTTTTACAATCATTAAGAGTTTTTGGCACAAGTCGTGACTGTCTACTTGAAATACGCCCTCGCACGCAACCAAACTCGTAGCAAAACAGCGAATGTGGTGAATACATAATAGAAAAATTTGACAAACAGGGTTGCCATGCAGGTGATACTGTTGCTATTGGGATAGGTAGATACTCCCTATGTACGTGCATATCTATTCTAAGTCAGCGTTCCCCAAAAATGTAAGTGAGCCGGTTTAAGTGAGAATGAGTTATCACACCAGTGTTGCCCATTGTTTGGGCACTACGATTATCGCACTCTCAGTAGAGCAGCAAAAATTTCGTTGTTGGGGAGGAAAAGGAAAGCGCAAAATTAATTTTCAATTCAGACGCTCAGAATTTGTAGTAAATGTTTCACTAGTTGAATGACGTGCGCCTGGACTTAGCTGACAAAGCCAAGTTCTTAGGCACAGTTCTGGATAGGAAACTAACCTGGATATGACCTAGAATGTTCTTCAGCGCCAGAAGAAAGCGTGCACTGCACTCTACACGTGCAAAAGAGCCATTGGAACGAAATGGGGGCTCAGCCCCAAAATGTGCAAATGGATCTACACTGCAATCATTCGACCAATGATGTTCTATGGAGTTTTGGTATGGTGGCCTGCGCTGAGCAAGGCACCAAGCCTTAATCTGTTAGGTAAAGTACACAGATCTTGCGTGATCTGTATAAGCGGTACGTTAAGAACAACGCCCAATAAAGCACTCCAGGCCAGTCTTAGCATTTTGCCACTCGATCTGCAAGGGCACCGGCTAGCAGCAGCATCGGCTCCCCGTCTAAGGGAAACGTCCGGATGGGGCGCAAGCACTACTGGACACGTCAGTATTTTGGGATCCTATAGCTTTCTTCCGCTGATCACAGATCTTTGTGCGACCACAACAGTCGGAGATAGCGATTTTAAAATAAACATTCCCAGCAGGGAAGATGGCTCGAAGTTAGACGGCATAGTTGGAGGAGGGGTTTATTCAAAGGATCTGAACCTTGAGCTCTCCTTCAGACTACCTGATCACTGCAGTGTCTTCCAGGCTGAAGTTTCAGCAATCATTGACGCCGCGGCTTGGATAGGCCAACACACTATCAGACAGGATATTTTTATTTTCACCGACAGCCAAGCGGCCATCAAATCCCTTGGCTCTTACTCGTTCAACTCTGAACGTCGATCTCTACAAGAGATGGCCCAACAGAACCGCGTGAACCTCACATGGGTCCCGGGGCATAGGGACATTGAGGGAAATTGTAGGGCAGACGAACTTGCGAGGCAGGGCCTGACCAAGCAGGTTCTTCGGGATAAAGAGCGGTTAGGTGTGCCGTTTGCCACATGCAAGCTAATGCTGAAAGAGTACACACTCCGTCAAGTCAACGAAAGGTGGCTGCAATCATGGGATCATAAAAGATCAAAGCAAATGTATGCCCTAAGGAGAAGGGAAATCTCCATATTAATAGGCGTATTAACTGGGCACCGCCTCATTGGTAGGCACGCAGAAAGATTTGGTGTGCCCTACCGACGTTGCTGTAGGAGTTGTAAGGATGATGAGGAGGAGGAAACGGTGGAGCACCTCATCTGCAACTGCCCGGCTGTAAGTGGCGCGAGAATGCGCTTTTTGGGAGTTCCCTTCCTGGTCAGCCTACGCCAGGTCACGGAGCTGGACATAAAGGACCTGATGGCCTTCATCAAGTCATCTAAATGGTTCGAGGAGGAGTAACGGTGTCGGTATAGGAAAGTCAGTCCCGGGATTCTGCTATGTAGAGAATCCCGATAATACCGGGATTTTCCATATGGCAGGGTCCCGGAACTGACTTTTCTAGTGTTGGTGGTATCACAACGAACCTTTATTACTGGCCTAGGTGTACCTCTGCGGCAGGCACTTGAACCTAACCAAACCTTCGCTAGTTGGGAGGTCTGATCTTAGTATTCTCTCTCTCTCTCTCTCTCGTGGTTCTACAGTCAACAAGTTTCCAGTCAGTTTTGATACATTTTTGGACACAAAAAAATTATGAGAGAGGCAACCTTGTTTACAAACAGAAAGGGCTTAGTCCATCCACACACACACACCATGCAACATGTTTGGTAGTAATATTTTGGAGTTATCAACTCTTTGTGCGGCTAAGAAAGTGTTTTGTGGTGTCATTGCGACGCTGCGTTCTGTTGCACTCCGCAATCGGTTTGAGTTTTGGCAAATTGTGGCCTGACACGTCATTCATTATGCGCCAATGAATTTTGCTGTGCGAAAATCAAGTTCGTTCTGGTTTTCTTATTGCTACAACGTTAAATTGTAGCGGTTAAAAACGTGACAAGAAGATGTACTGGCTTTTGCGACAAATGCGAAAATTCACGCTGCGCTGTGTGCGAAGAGCAAAAAAAAAGGAAAATTAACTGGAAGTTTGTGTGTGGTAGACTATCGTTTATTGTGTAAAGGGTTGCAATGAAAAATTAAGCAAATATTTAATGCTGTCTGTGTTTGAACAGTATTTTGTGAACTGTTGCAGCTATAGGTTTTAAGCAACGAACCGTTTGCATCACGCAAACACAGCTTGATTACCACAAGGCTTTAAAGAAATTTTGGAGAGATAACTATTTGAGTGAAATCAGAAGGGAATAAAAAGTCCAAGTGTGCAAACTCTTTTTGGCGGCAATGTAATAATTTTATGAAAAAGTATTTTCAGGCAGGGTTGCCAACTAGGGTTGCCATTGCACCCCATTTTATATATTCCTTCGGTTGGCGGCTGCCGTGGTGTAGCGGTTAAGTGTTCGGCCTTCTACACCAAGTCGTGGCGGTTCGATGCCCGGCAAAAACCAACATCAAAATTATTTAGAAAAAGAATTTTTCTAAACGGGGTCGCCCCTCGGCAGTAGTTTGGCAAACTCTCCGGTTGTATTTCTGCCATGAGAAGCTTCTCAGCAAAAAATTCATTTGCTTTGCAAGTGCCGTTCGGGGCAGGCAAAAAGCTGTAGGTCCCACCAACTTGTAGGATAAAAATCAAAGCAGCACACTACAAGGCAAAAAACTCGTGAGAGGTTATGATATCCTGTTGGTATATCGCCGTCATTAGTTTTTTGTCTTTTCTTTTACGGCAACATATCAACTAAAATATTTTCAAGTAGGGTTGCCGCCCAGGGTCACCATTCTACCGTATTGTATTTGTATACAATGGGGTGGTTTTTGGATCAGATTTGGATAATTTTGCGTCTATGTTGATACATTTTGGGAAAATTTTAGGGTCATTTTGGAAAATTTTAGGATTATTTTAGTATCATTTTGGGATCATTTTAGGGTCATTTTGGGATAATTTTTGGGCCATTTTTGGATCATTCTGGGTACATTTAAGGGTCTTTTTGGGACGCTTTGGGACTATTTTTAGATTATTTTGGGATTATTTTGGGGTCATTTTGGGATCATTTTGAGATAATTTTAGGGTCATTTTGGGATAATTTTGGGTACATTTAAGGGTATTTTTGGAATAATTTTGGGGCGATTTTGGGATTATTTTTGTATTATTTTAGGGTAATTTTTGGGTAGTTTTGCGTTCAATTTCGGATCATTTTGGGAACATTTAAAGGTCTTTTTGGAGTCGTTTTGGGATCATCTTAGGATTATTTTGGAATTATTTTAGGGTCATTTTGGGATCATTTTGGGTAAGTTAAGTTAGCGCTTAATTGATAGCACAGAGCAAGCTCGGTCACCCAGGTAGTTCTCTTATTTATTACAGTAAAACTGTTTCCGAAATGATTCTTCAAATAATATATCTGTATGTAATAAAATTTTCATACCATTGACGATAACGTACATCATCATTTATTAAAGCAGCAATCGTTTATTGAGTTATTGTACAATCAACACTGATTTTATATAAACACATTACAGCTATTCTTTTCAAATATTTTGCTCATTTTACTTTCCCGCAGAAACTTTACTCGAACTCAAATGAAGCTTACTTTCTCACATTACTCAAATTCGGGCTGCAGGAAGTAACAACTTTCCGTAATGCTCAACACCACTAAATGTAAACAAACAGTCAAAACCAAAAGAAAAAAAAACAAAAACATTAATGTTTGTTTATTTTTATTTTAGCTTTGGAAAGGAACTTTGTGTAAATAGTGGTAAATCGTAAATGATGCAAAGCGTTACTGTAATCAGGATATGATTGTTAATTCAGCAGAAAACAAAATTTGATGCAAAAATAAAATATATATTGACATCTCTAGCATCTACATATAAACTTCGTCGGTATGATATAATAGTTTTTGGTAGTAGCCTTTGACGTTTTAGGCTTATGGATAGGTTCTTTCTAAATTTAAGTCTAGATGAAGGACTTAAGACGACAAGCTACTAGATTCTCTCAAGGACTTATCTAAGATCTAATCCGACTTTCACTTCCCGCTACGATGATCATACTTTCTGACACGATAGGTGGCACTGAAACAGAAAGGAAATTTGAGTTGAAAGCTTGAAGTGTCAAACAAGTCGCAGGCGAGTTTGTGAAAAAGCAGGCAATAGCGGTTCCTCATGCCTAAACACCTTTACAAAACGTACTTGTATCAATAAAATAAAACTTCACATATTGACTTTATTGTTCCCTTATTACATTCTCCAAGCAACAATCTCTTCTGCTTTACAAACGTACTCATATTTTAGTAAAAGCGAATGCCACACCACATGCGGGCAGCACATTTATGCTATAAAAGAATTTTTTTTTGCAAATCACATTCGCTCACAAGGCAATCAGTTATTTATACAACTCACCACAGCTTAAGCTTTTTATTATCAAAGTCAACATTCAATCGTTTATTTTTTTGGGAGGTTTCAGGGCCTGATTGGTTGCGTATAAAAGTATGCATGTATGTGTAAGTTTATAGCTGTTTTGGCTTAAGTATTCCATAAACGTTTAAGCAATTCACAAACTAAACAAGTGTTTTTGAGGCAATGAAATTAATTTTTATGAACAGGACTTGATGTCACGTACACCAATGACTAAACATAAATACACCCCATTGCACATTTCGTCGCTCCAACCGAAGACTAGCACGGTTCAGCTCTATGCGAACTGTGCTAGTTTTCCACGCAGAGAACAGAAGCGTATTAGTCTTCCACGCAGAGAACTACTCAGTGAATTACCATTCCGCTGCATACGATTTTGCATTCAATTCTTTCTAATACCTATAATTACAAAATTAACGTATAAATATATACATTGGATTCAATCCACAAATAAAACTTCAAATATATACAAATATTTCCGCTCCCCATGTACAAGAACCAAAAAACCGGAAATATACACCCTGTGGTTCACATGAAAGGAAGGAAATAGCTTCAAAAAGCTCGCCATATACAAATTTACTTGCTTCCTGTTATCACCTTGGATCATAGGGTGTACAAGAAGTCTATAAAGTAAGGAAAAACACATGGCAAATATTAGTAAGAATATAAATGCAAGATTGCATGCAGGGCACATGGCTCAAAGCGTTAAGAGAACGCAATGCCAATGCAGTCTGGTAGGTTCGCTGCCAGCCAGACCGGATAAAACACTACGTCTAAATGCTTGGCCGCATGGAAACTAGTCAGGGAATTACCATTCAACTGTATAACATTTTGCATTCAATTCTTTCTAATACCTATAATTACAAAATTAACGTATAAATATATACATTGGGTTCAATCCACAAATAAAAAAAAAACTTCATATACATACAAACATTTCCGCTCCCCATGTACAAGAACCAAAAAACCGGAAATATACACCCTGTGGTTCACATGAAAGGAAGGAAATAGCTTCAAAAAGCTCGCCATATACAAATTTACTTGCTTCCTGTTATCACCTTGAATCATAGGGTGTACAAGAAGTCTATAAAGTAAGGAAAAACACATGGCAAATATACACCCGTGGTTCACATGAAAGGAAAGAAATAGCTTCAAAAAGCTCACCATATACAAATTTACTTGCTTCCTGTTATCACCTTGGATCATAGGGTGCACAAGAAGTCTATAAAGTAAGGAAAAACACATGGCAAATATTACAGTCGAACTTCTTTATAGTGAATTCGCAGGGGACCGGAAAATCACTTCACTATATAGAAACTTCATTATATAGAAACAAAGACTTTTTTCTTAAGTTTACTTGAAATAATTAGTAAGCTTAGTTTAAGTTACACCACTTTTTTTTTGAAACTTTAAACAAAAACTTACAAATAAGGTTGAGAATTTAAAACATTAATTAGTTAGTATAACTGAACGGAAAACAAAAAATATTTAAAAAGTTCACTATATGGAGACAAAAATGTATGATATTTGACTTTCTAGCTGTAAAATTTGTTCATTATATAGAAAACTTCATTATATAGAAATTATAAATTCAATATATGGAGACGAAAATACACTGAAAGTAGAACGAAAAGCTGTGTGCTCGAAATAAATTCATTATACGGAGAGCTTCATTGTATAGAAGTTCACTATAAAGAGGTTCGACTGTAGTAAGAATAGAAATGCAAGATTGCATGCAGGGCACATGGCTCAAAGCGTTAAGAGAACGCAATGCCAATGCAGTCTGGTAGGTTTGTTGCCAGCCAGACCGGATAAAACACTACGTCTAAATGCTTGGTCGCATGGAAACTAGTCAGTGAATTACCATTCCGCTGTATAAAATTTTGCATTCAATTCTTTCTAATACCTATAATTACAAAATTAATGTATAAATATATACATTGGATTCAATCCACAAATAAAACTTAAGATATTACTTTTTTCGATATCTCAACCGGTTTTGGAGTTATCGCCCAATATGTGGACCATGTCTGTCTGTATGTATGTGGTCGTAAGACTCTAAAAGTAGTGAATGGAATTGAATCGTTGGATTGCTAGACGCTCAGCTTAAAGTTTAAGATATTATTTTTTGCGATATGTCAACGGGTTTTGGGGTTATCGCCCAATACGTGGACCAGGGGTGACCAAAAATGTTTTAGTACAATACGGGTGTCAAACCAAAAGTGTCAATGAGTGCTATAATATGTGATGTGATTCATTGGAAATATCTGAAATGGTTTGGGAGATATCTTTAAATTTCGATAGCTCGACTGGTTTCGGAGGAATATTTCCACAAAAATGTGTTAGTACATTATGGTACAGTAGTTTTTTATTGGCAAAATATCGATTTTAAAATTGTTCGGACGTTCCCGTTCGGACGTTCCACTTTTTTCCAAAGCAAAACATAAACTTTTTTCACAACAAAAAAAAATTGATCCCATATTTTATTGTAATTGATATATTTAAGCAGAAATTCACATTACTTGTACATTCTAAACACCACAATGACATACATTAGGGTGATTCTTAAAACTAAACTTAAAGAGCTAATTTTTTCCAAGGTTTCTTATCAATTACCAACTTTTGAGGAGATAACACCAAAAAAAATTTTTTTTTGAATCACCCAATACACACACATAAATTAAAATTTTTGTATGTGGGGCTGGTCAAGTTGCTTCCTAAACAGATTGACCCATCATATCCAAATTGGGAATACTAACTTGAAGTTTTCCATACAATTATCTTTTAAATTTTTTTTTTTCGTTCGGTCGTTCCAATATTTGATACACTTAAAATCGGGAATACTTCTAACTTGGGAAAAAAATTTTTTTGGCCCAGATTCATTTTCAAATTTTTCTCTTTGGTTGACAAATTTTCGGAAGCACCCCTATATGACCAAACCAAATTTGGTTTCAAATTAAATCCAGACCAGTTTTCAAGAAAATTGGGTAAATAAATGGGGTTTCAATTTTAAACCAGAAATGTTCTAACAATCAGTCCAGTATGCCTTTAGGGATTAGGGAATTTTTTTTTTTTTGTTGGCTGGCTGGGATTTGAACCAAGACTCTCCGCATCATACCCGTCTGCTCCACCACTGAACTACAGCGCAAACATAAATATTATGGGAAAAATTCAATCTTGAATAAGCTTTCAAAAATAAATGAAACCAAAACAAAAATTCTAGACCGAAAAGATTTTAATTTTAAACCGAATATGTTTAATTTTAAACCAAAAAGTTTTAATTTTGAAACGAAAGATTTTAATTTTAAGCCGAAAAGTTTTAGTTTTAAACCAAAAGGTTTTAATTTTAAACCCGAAAGTTTCAATTTAGATCCAAAAGTTTTAAAAATAAAATAAAATTAAAAAAAATGTGGCACTTGGCAGGATTTGAACGGAAACGCTCAGGAGTCACAGCCGACTGCTCTACCCTGAGCTATGCCGCACATGAAGTTTTTGTGGGCAAAATGCAATAACATTAAAAAAAAATAATAAAAATTTTAGACTGCTTTTTCATTTAGATCTTAAATCGAAAAAAAAAAAAAATTGAATGTCTTTGTAGGTATTTAGAAGGTTTGAAATATTCCATCTAAAAAAACGTTTAAACATTAGACGGGTTTAAAATTGAAGCTTATTTTTTAACCGTGTAAGAAGAAACAGATGAAAGTTCAAGTGGACAGAAATTTTGTAGACTCGACAGTAAAGTCTGGCAAATCAACTGCCACAGTAGAATCCTTGCATAGAACAATCCTAACCAAAATGTCAAAAAAGAACACAAAGATATATACTTTAGAATATAAAATATAATTAATATAATATCGAAAAAGTGGAATACAAAAATACATATTTAATTTAAAAATAATCGCTAAAACTAAAATGTTACATATTTTCTTAAATATATTAAAAATGTCTTAAAGTATTAAAAAGTATTAAAAGTATAATAAGTCTTATATGCCTAAATCTTCTACAATGAAAGCCAAACTTCAATGTCCCCAATTTTCTGATCCAAGTGAATTTTTTGTAAGATGTGACGCGTCGGTGTCCTAGCGTAGTTTGCTTCGTTGCAGCCAACTCTTATCCATTCCCACGCTCCCGGGGTCAAAATCTGCTGATCTAATATTTCCAGTCTTTGACGCTTTCGAGGTGGTGGATGTGCTGTTTCGCTGAAGTTATTTCCATATGCATGTCTTTCAACTACTTCCAGCATATCGTCGATGTCATCCACATGTTGCCGCTTATAGGATGAACTTTCCCCCTTTAAAAATGCTGCGATTTCATTAATTTGCGCTTCCTCCAGATCTTCGAGGCGTCTTTCTCTTACACGCCGATTCTGGAACCAATATTTTACCTGCTTCTCGCCAACACCTAGTGCATCTGCTAACTCCCTCCTACGTTGGTTTGAGATGTACTTCCTCCTACCGTATTCCTCCTCCAACATCTTTACTTGGTTCTGCGTGTAAACTGTGCGGAATGCAGCTTCGGGTCTCATTTTGAAATTCTTGTTCTTGCTCTTGCTCTTGCTTGCTCCTTCTATCAATTGCAAAGTTTTTTTGCTAATGAATGCTTCAGATAATAGCAGTGCCCTTTTATAGGACATGGTAGGTGTCTCAAAGGGCAGGTATCTAACTGACCAGCGCTTAGTTCGTGTGGTCGAATACTGGGGTAGCTACCTACCTGCCTAAGTTCTTGTAGATATTTTGACATGCAGGAATGTTTTGCATGTACCTGCCACCCTTTCATAGAATCCTTACACTCAAAACATGTTGTATAAAATTTGTGATCGCATTGTTTTTTAAACTTGTGGTATATTTTCAAGATCAACCCTGCACACCTACGCGCAAGCGTGTCCTTTTTTTCTCATAGCACAAGGTCGCATTCAGGTACAACAGGATATGGATATATCTCTACATTTTCAAGTTATTGTTTTTCATTGTATATTTGGAAAACACATAATTGAATAAAAAAGTATTCGAAGAATAACAGTTACAGTACCCCGTTTCTGTAAAAAATCTACAAAATTCTCGATTTTAATGTCGTCACACTCGACTCTATTCAAAATTGAAAAAAAACAAATTTTTTCTCACTACCTTTAAAATCGACAAAACAAATTTATATTTTTACAGAAACAAAAAATATTAGTGTGACGTCAAAATGACGTCAATCGACTATTTCAATCAAGACGATCGATCGAATTGAGTTACAGAACGCTGTACAGAGCGGCAAATGTCTCATGATATCGAAGAACACTTTAAGGGATGCATTTAAGATAAACCTATTTCAAAGTTCCATTTCCATTTTTCGGAATAAGGAATGCAAATTTTCAGTGGGTGATTTTCAAAGAAATCCTGAGATGGGGCGTTTTTTAGAAATAGCTATATGGGTGTTTCCAGCCTTACAGACGTTCCATGCTGTCTCACACTGTTTTAAGTATAAAACCTATAGTAGGCTTTGGTGCAGAGTAATTTTTTTTTGTCATATGTAGCCTTGGTACTCATCCATCCAACAGAACCGTGTGAACCGGGATAAAGAGACATTGAGGGAAATTGTAGGGTAGACGAACGTGCGAGGCAGGGCACATTCTAAATACCACAATGACATACATTAGGGTGATTCTAAAAACAAATAAACAATTTTTTTTTGGTAATTAGTTAGTTATTGACTGCGAGGGTTAAGTTAAAGAGCTCTTTTTGGCAAGAGTTTCTTATCAATTACCAACTTTTGAGGGGATAACACCCAAACAAAATTTTTTTTTAATCGCCCTAATATCTACATATAATAAAATTGTAACAGGTCGATGGCTGTACATGGCAGATATCAGCAAAAAATTGATTGGGGGACGCATTAGTAAGCGAGCAAATCAACCATTTTAAAAATTTTTGTGTGTCTGTCTGTCTGTCCGTATGTTTGTGGCCGTATCACTCTGAAAGTAATGAATGTAATTGAATGAAACTTTTTTCGTTGGATTGCTCGACGGTCAACTTAAAATTTAAGATATTACTTTTTTCGATATCTCAACTGGTGATTCATTGAAATATCTGAAATGATTTGGGAGATGAAATTTCGATAGCTCGACCGGTTTCGGAGGTATCGACGAATATTTCCACAAAAGGTGTTTATGAATGCTGTCATAAACCATTTGATTAATTTCAATATACCTAAGCTACGCATACGAACTCGAGGGCACCAGTTAGTAATAAAATAAGAGTCAAGAAAGCTTCTGTCTTTTCCTGGTAGAATTGGCCCATTTTCTTAGAAAAAACTAGTTGAAATTGTTATTTACAGCTGTGCATAGTGCAAAAGTTATCACACGTCAATTACCCTTTAAAGTTCTTGCTGGGCAATTCTTTATATGGAATACAGGCAGGGTTGCTATTTTGAGGAACTGTGGATTGTATTATTTGGCAAATAATGTCAAATGTGATGGAATTCCATGGAAAAAAGCGCCAAATTTACAATTTTTCACAAAAAAAAAAAAAAAAAAAAAAAAATGGTGTAAATGTACTATTAGACTTTCTACTTGGGTATTACCACTTACGGCGGTTCAAAGGGTTTTTATATTGAGCAAGATATGCCGCCATTTTCTTTATTTATTCGTATATCTCGCCATCCCTTGTCAATTCTGGTTTTGTTAAAAAACCGGGATGACCGAGAGTCATTCTAATATACATCGAAAACATATCGTCGGCATAGGAAGCAGAGTTCTCGAACTTTATGCGACAACAGAAATTTGATAAAAACAAATTGTGTAAACGAGACAATAAAACAAGCTAAATCTACTCCCACATTTACGTTAACGTCCAACACAAACAAAACAACTCTTTCTATTAGATTCAAGCAACTAAACGAAACGTGTTAGTCCGCAAAAGCGTTTGTAAGAGATACATATGTAGTAGTAGTTTTTATACCTTTCATGAAAATGAAATGGTATTAAAACTTTGGTCCGATGTTTGTAAGTATGAGAAAAAGAAGAGATGGACTCATCAATAAGTATACCGAAATTATCAGGATGACGCGATGAGTTGATTTAGTCATGTATTCCATTCATTTACCCAATTTTCTTGAAAACTGGTCTGGATTTAATTTGAAACCACATTTGGTTTGGTCATATATGGGTGTTTCCGAAAATTTGTCAACCAAAGAGAAAAATTTGAAAATGAATCTGGGCCAAAAAAAATCTTTCCCAAGTTAGAAGTATTCCCGACTTTAAGTGTATCAAATATTGGAACGTCCGAACGAAAAAAAAATTTTTTTTCAAGATAATTGTATGGAAAACTTCAAGTTAGTATTCCCAAATTGGATATGATGGGTCAATCCGTTTAGGAAGCAACTTGACCAGCCCCACATACAAAAATTTTAATTTATGTGTGTGTATTAGGCGATTCAAAAAAAAATTTTTTTTGGTGTTATCTCCTCCAAAGTTGGTAAGAAACCTTGGAAAACATTAGCTCTTTAAGTTTAGTTTTAAGAATCACCCTAATGTATGTCATTCTGGTGTTTAGAATGTACAAGTAATGTGAATTTCTGCTTAAATATATCAATTACAATAAAATATGGGCTCAATATTTTTTTGTTGTGAAAAAAGTTTATGTTTTGCTTTGGAAAAAAACTGGAACGTCCGAACGGGAACGTCCGAACAAAATTAAAATCGATATTTTTCCAATAAAAAACTTCGCTAGCAAGATACTGTACCATAATGTACTAACACTTTTTTGTGGAAATATTCGTCGATACCTCCGAAACCAGTCGAGCTATCGAAATTTCAAGATATCTCCCACACCATTTCAGATATTTCAATGAATCACATCACATATTATAGCACTCATTGACACTTTTCGTTAGACACCCGTATTGTACTAAGACATTTTTGGTCACCCCTGGTCCACATATTGTGGGATAACCACAAAACCCGTTGAAAAAAGTTTATGTTTTGCTTTGGAAAGAACTGGAAAATTAAAATCGATATTTGTCCAATAAAAAACTTCGCTAGCAAGACACTGTACCATAATGTACTAACACATTTTTGTGGAAATATTCGTCGATACCTCCGAAATCAGTCGAGCTATCGAAATTTCAAGATATCTCCCACACCATTTCAGATATTTCAATGAATCACATCACATATTATAGCACTCTTTGACACTTTTCCTTAGACACCCGTATTGTACTAAGACATTTTTGGTCACCCCTGGTCCACATATTGTGGGATAACCACAAAACCCGTTGAGATATATATCTTAAATTTTAAGTTGAGCGTCTAGCTATCCAACGATTCAATTCTATTCAGTACTTTTAGAGTGTTACGACCACAAACATACACACAGACAAGGTCCACATATTGGGCGATAACTCCAAAACCGGTTGAGATATCGAAAAAAGTAATATCTTAAATTTTAAGTTGACCGTCGAGCAATCCAAAAAAGTTTCATTTAATTCCATTCATTACTTTCAGAGTGATATGCCCACAAACATACGGACAGACAGACACACAAAAAATTTTAAAATTGTTGATTTGGATTTTACTCGCTTACTAATGCTTCCCCCAATCAATATTTTGCTGATATCTGCCATGTACAGACATCGACCTGTTACAATTTTATTATATGTAGAGATCAGAGTGATTAAAAAAAAATTTTTTTGGTTGTTAATTGATAAGAAACTCTTGCAAAAAAGAGCTCTTTAACTTAACCCTCGCAGTCAATTACTAACTAATTACCAAAAAAAAAATTTTATTTGTCTTTAGAATCACCCTAATGTATGTCATTGTGGTATTTAGAATGTGCCCTGCCTCGCACGTTCATCTGCCCTACAATTTCTCTCAATGTATCTTTGTCCCGGGACCCATGTGAGGTTCACGCGGTTCTGTTGGATGGATGACAAAGGCTACATATGACAAAAAAAAATATTCTGAACCAAAGCCTACTATAGGTGTTATACTTAAAACAGTGTGAGACAGCATGGAACGTCTGTAAGGCTGGAAACACCCATATAGCTATTTCTAAAAAACGCCCCATCTCAAGATTTCTTTGAAAATCACCCACTGAAAATTTGCATTCCTTATTCCGAAAAATGGAAATGGAACTTTGAAATAGGTTTATCTTAAACGCATCCCTTAAAGTGTTCTTCGAAATCATGAGACATTTGCCGCTCTGTACAGCGTTCTGTAACTCAATTCGATCGATCGTCTTGATTGAAATAGTCGATTTGACGTCGTTTTGACGTCATACTAATATTTTATGTTTCTGTAAAAAAATAAATTTGTTTTGTCGATTTTAAAGGTAGTGAGAAAATTTTTTTTTTTTTTTCAATTTTAAATAGAGTCGAGTGTGTCGACATTAAAATCGAGAATTTTGTAGATTTTTTACAGAAACGGGGTACTGTAACTGTTATTCTTCGAATACTTTGTTATTCAAATATGTGTTTTCCAAATAAACTCTGAAAAACAATATCTTGAAAATGTAGAGATATATCCATATCCTGTTGTACCTGAATGCGACCTTGTGCTATGAGAAAAAAAGGACAGGCTTGCGCGTAGGTATGCAGGGTTGATCTTGAAAATTTTCCACAAGTTTAAAAAACAATGGGATCACAAATTTTGTAAGCAACATGTTTTGAGTGTAAGGATTCTATGAAAGGGTGGCAGGTACATGCAAAACATTCCTGCATGTCAAAATATCTACAAGAATTTAGGCAGGTAGGTAGCTACCCCAGTATTCGACCACGCGAACTAATATTTGCCATGTGTTTTCCTTACTTTATAGACTTCTTGTACACCTTATGATGCAAGGTGATAAAAGGAAGCAAGTAAATTTGTATATGGCGAGCTTTTTGAAGCTATTTCTTTCCTTCCATGTGAACCACAGGGTGTATATTTCCGGTTTTTTTTGGTTCTTGTACATGGGGAGCGGAAATGTTTGTATGTATATGAAGTTTTATTTGTGGATTGAATCCAATGTATATATTTATACGTTAATTTTGTAATTATAGGTATTAGAAAGAATTGAATGCAAAATTTTATACAGCGGAATGGTAATTCACTGACTAGTTTCCATGCGACCAAGCATTTAGACGTAGTGTTTTATCCGGTCTGGCTGGCATCGAACCTACCAGAGTGCATTGAGTGTATTGGCATTGCGTTCTCTTAACGCTTTGAGCCATGTGCCTTGCATGCAATCTTGCATTTATATGCTTACTAATATTTGCCATGTGTTTTTCCTTACTTTATAGACTTCTTGTAGACCCTATGATCCAAGGTGATAACAGGAAGCAAGTATATTTGTATAGGGCGAGCTTTTTGAAGCTATTTCCTTGCTTTCATGTGAACCACAGGGTGTATATTTCCGGTCTGGTTTTAATTATAGACCCGAAAGTTTCAATTTAGATCCAAAAATTAAAAAAAAATAAAATTAAAAAAAAAAAATGTGGCACTTGGCAGGATTTGAACGGAAACGCTCAGGAGTCACAGCCGACTGCTCTACCCTGAGCTATGCCGCACATGAAGTTTTTGAGGGCAAAATGCAATAACATTAAAAAAAAAAAATAAAAATTTTAGACTGCTTTTTCATTTAGATCTTAAATCGAAACCAAAAAAAAAATTGAATATCTTTGTAGGTATTTAGAAGGTTTGAAATATTCCATCTAAAAAAAAGGTTAAACTTTAGACGGGTTTAAAATTTAAGCTCATTTTTGAAAGTTCAAGTGGACAGAAATTTTGTAAACTCGACAGTAAAGTCTGGCAAATCAACTGCCACAGTAGAATCCTTGCATAGAACAACCAAATCCTAACCAAAATGTCAAAAAAGAACACAAAGATATATACTTTAGAATTTAAAATATAATTAATATAATAACGAAAAAGTGGAATACAAAAATACATATTTAATTTAAAAATAATCGCTAAAACTAAAATGTTACATATTTTCTTAAATATATTAAAAATGTCTTAAAGTATTAAAAAGTAGCCTTATATGCCTAAATCTTCTACAATGAAAACCAAACTTCAATGTCCCCAATTTTCTGATCCAAGTGAATTTTTTGTAAGATGTGACGCGTCGGTGTCCTAGCGTAGTTTGCTTCGTTGCAGCCAACTCTTATCCATTCCCACGCTCCCGGGGTCAAAATCTGCTGATCTATTATTTCTAGCCTTTGTCGCTTTCGAGGTGGTGGATGTGCTGTTTCGCTGAAGTTATTTCCATATGCATGTCTTTCAACTACTTCCAGCATATCGTCGATGTCATCCACGTGTTGCCGCTTAAAAGATGAACTTTCCCCCTTTAAAAATGCTGCGATTTCATTAATTTGCGCTTCCTCCAGATCTTCGAGGCGTCTTTCTCTTACACGCCGATTCTGGAACCAATATTTTACCTGCTTCTCGCCAACACCTAGTGCATCTGCTAACTCCCTCCTACGTTGGTTTGAGATGTACTTCCTCCTACCGTATTCCTCCTCCAACATCTTTACTTGGTTCTGCGTGTAAACTGTGCGGAATGCAGCTTCGGGTCTCATTGTGAAATTCTTGTTCTTGCTCTTGCTTGCTCCGTCTATCAATTGCAAAGTTTTTTTGCTAATGAATGCTTCAGATAATAGCAGTGCCCTTTTATAGGACATGGTAGGTGTCTCAAAGGGCAGGTATCTAACTGACCAGCGCTTAGTTTGTGTGGTCGAATACTCGGGTACCTACCTACCTGCCTAAGTTCTTGTAGATATTTTGACATGCAGGAATGTTTTGCATGTACCTGCCACCCTTTCATAGAATCCTTACACTCAAAACATGTTGTTTACAAAATTTGTGATCGCATTGTTTTTTAAACTTGTGGAAAATTTTCAAGATCAACCCTCCACACCTACGCGCAAGCGTGTCCTTTTTTTCTCATAGCACAAGGTCGCATTCAGGTACAAAAGGATATGGATATATCTCTACATTTTCAAGATATTGTTTTTCAGAGTTTATTTGGAAAACACATATTTGAATAAAAAAGTATTCGAAGAATAACAGTTACAGTACCCCGTTTCTGTAAAAAATCTACAAAATTCTCGATTTTAATGTCGTCACACTCGACTCTATTTAAAATTGAAAAAAAAAAAAAAAATTTTCTCACTACCTTTAAAATCGACAAAACAAATTTATTTTTTTACAGAAACAAAAAATATTAGTGTGACGTCAAAATGACGTCAAATCGACTATTTCAATCAAGACGATCGATCGAATTGAGTTACAGAACGCAGTACAGCGCGGCAAATGTCTCATGATATCGAAGAACACTTTAAGGGATGCATTTAAGATAAACCTATTTCAAAGTTCCATTTCCATTTTTCGGAATAAGGAATGCAAATTTTCAGTGGGTGATTTTCAAAGAAGTCTTGAGATGGGGCGTTTTTTAGAAATAGCTATATGGGTGTTTCCAGCCTTACGGACGTTCCATGCTGTCTCACACTGTTTTAAGTATAACACCTATAGTAGGCTTTGGTTCAGAATATTTTTTTTTTGTCATATGTAGCCTTTGTACTCATCCATCCAACAGAACCGCGTGAACCTCACATGGGTCCCGGGACAAAGAGACATTGAGGGAAATTGTAGGGCAGACGAACGTGCTAGGCAGGGCACATTCTAAATACCACAATGACATACATTAGGGTGATTCTAAAAACAAATAAACAATTTTTTTTTGGTAATTAGTTAGTTATTGACTGCGAGGGTTAAGTTAAAGAGCTCTTTTTTGCAAGAGTTTCTTATCAATTACCAACTTTTGAGGGGATAACACCAAAAAAAAATTTTTTTTAATCGCCCTAATCTCTACATATAATAAAATTGTAACAGGTCGATGTCTGTACATGGCAGATATCAGCAAAAAATTGATTGGGGAAGCATTAGTAAGCGAGTAGAATCCAAATCAACCATTTTAAAAATTTTTAAACTTTTTTCGTTGGATTGCTCGACGGTCAACTTAAAATTTAAGATATTACTTTTTTCGATATCTCAACCGGTTTTGGAGTTATCGCCCAATATGTGGACCATGTCTGTCTGTATGTTTGTGGTCGTAACACTCTAAAACTACTGAATAGAATTGAATCGTTGGATAGCTAGACGCTCAACATAAAATTTAAGATAATATCTCAACGGGTTTTGTGGTTATCGCCCAATATGTGGACCAGGGGTGACCAAAAATGTCTTAGTACAATACGGATGTTAAACGAAAAGTGTCAATGAGTGCTATAATATGTGATAAGTTGCTTCCTAAACGGATTGACCCATCATATCCAAATTTGGAATACTAACTTGAAGTTTTCCATACAATTATCTTGAAAAAAAATTTTTTTTTCGTTCGGACGTTCCAATGTTTGATACACTTAAAATCGGGAATACTTCTAACTTGGAAAAATTTTTTTTTGGCCCAGATTCATTTTCAAATTTTTCTCTTTGGTTGACAAAATTTCGGAAGCACCCCTATATGAGCAAACCAAATTTGGTTTCAAATTAAATCCAGACCAGTTTTCAAGAAAATTGGGTAAATGAATGGGGTTTCAATTTTAAACCAGAATGTTGTAACAATCAGTCCAGTTGTTTTGTTGGTTGTCAGGGATTTGAACCAAGACTCCCCGCATCATGCCCGTCTGCTCCACCACTGAGCTACAGCGCAAACATAAATGTTATGGGAAAAATTCAATCTTGAATAAGCTTTGAAAAATAAATAAAAAAACAAAAAAAAAAATCTAGACCGAAAAGATTTTAATTTTAAACCGAATATGTTTAATTTTAAACCAAAAAGTTTTGATTTTGAACGGAAAGATTTTAATTTTAAACCGAAAATTTTTAATTTTAAACCAAAAGGTTTTATAGGTATTAGAAAGAATTGAATGCAAAATTTTATGCAGCGGAATGGTAATTCACTGACTAGTTTCCATGCGACCAAGCATTTAGACGTAGTGTTTTATCCGGTCTGGCTGGCATCGAACCTACCAGAGTGCATTGAGTGTATTGGCATTGCGTTCTCTTAACGCTTTGAGCCATGTGCCTTGCATGCAATCTTGCATTTATAATCTTACTAATATTTTTTTCCTTACTTTATAGACTTCTTGTACACCCTATGATCCAAGGTGATAACAGGAAGCAAGTAAATTTGTATATGGCGAGCTTTTTGAAGCTATTTCCTTGCTTTCATGTGAACCACAGGGTGTATATTTCCGGTCTGGTTTTAATTTTAGACCCGAAAGTTTCAATTTAGATCCAAAAGTTAAAAAAAAAATTTAATTAAAAAAAAAAAAAAAATGTGGCACTTAGCAGGATTTGAACGGAAACGCTCAGGAGTCACAGCCGACTGCTCTACCCTGAGCTATGCCGCACATTAAGTTTTTGTGGGCAAAATGCAATAGCATTAAAAAAAATAATACAAATTTTAGACTGGTTTTTTTTATACCCAGCTGTACTTGTACACAGGGTATTATAACTTTGTTAGGATAACGGTTGGTTGTACAGGTATAAAGGAATCGAGATAGATATAGACTTCCATATATCAATATGATCAGGATCGAAAAAAAATTTGATTGAGCCATGTCCGTCCGTCTGTCCGTCCGTCCGTCTGTCCGTCTGTCCGTTAACACGATAACTTGAGCAAATAATGAGATATCTTCACCAAATTTGGCATGCGTACTTATTTGGGTTCAGAATAGATTGCTATTGAAAATGGGTAAAATCGGACCATAACCACGCCCCTTTTTCGATATCGAAAATTTCGAAAACGTATAAAATGGGTTAATTCAATATTAGAAGCAGCTACAATGATAAAATTTGCAATATGTATTGATTTAGATGTTCTAAGGCCGATTTTATAAAAAATTTTGAAAAGGGGGCGTGGTACCGCCCACGTATATTTGAAGAAATTTTAAAATTTTGACTCATAATAACTTCAGAACAGTTTATGCTAGTATAACGAAATTTCGTAGAGGACATACTATTGTTGTGGTAAATTCAGCTATAGAAAATAAACGAAATCGCTTCGCGACCACGCCTACTTTTTCATAAAAGTTATATTGAAAGGAGGTGGAAATATTGAAAAGTCCATATCTAATTAACTGATTTCGCTATAATAATATAATTTGGTACATACATCAACTTTCATATTCTTTACATAATTTTTTAAAAATTTTGGAAAGTGGACGTGGCACCGCCCACTTATGAGTCAAGCAATTTTTATTAATTTTAACACCATTAACTATACAAAACAAAGAATAACAGCATTTTATGTGCACAGCTGGGTATGTAATGTTCGGTTTCACCCGAACTTAGACTTCCTTACTTGTTTTTAAATGTTTTTATTAGGTCGCTTTCTTCGTTCTTGTGCCCGGATTTTTGCATTCGATTTTGAACCAACTTCCTGTTGTGCTAGGGTCTTGAAATTTTCACCACAGTTCAGGTCGCGATGACAATGCAATATTATGGAAAAAAAATTCCGATAGGTGGCGCGTGGGTCGCTATATTTTCAAAAATCGCATTTATGGTCCGATTTGGCTGAAATTCGGAACATGTATTACTACTATGAAAAGAAATATTTTCCTAAAAAAAATTCCGTTAGGTGGAGCTGAGATCGGGGTAATAAAAACTGAAAATCCTAATTATGGACCGATTTAGCTGATATTTAGCGTGAGTATTACTTAATCAATTTCCAAATGTTCAAAAAAAAAAAATGCACCCGCTAGGTGGCGCGTGAGTCGCTCTATTTACGAAATGCGAAGGTCTGTTTTCGGTGTCGATTAATTTGTTTTTCAACGAACTTCCCTTTGGAGTAGAATCTTGAAATTTTCACCGTCGTTTAGTTTTCTGGCTCCACGCAGTATAACAAAAAAATAAGTCCGATAGGTGGCGCACGGGTAGAGATATTTGAAAAGTTTAATTTCCAGATATTTTGCTTTGGATTTTGAACTAACTTCCCATTGAGCTGGGGTTTTGAAATTTTCACCATCGTTCAGGTTTCGCTGACAATGCATTATACAAAAAACAAATCCAAAATATTGCTTTAATTGCAAAAGTCCCATTTATCTATCTTCCTAATGCTATCTGAATATTTCGTACACATGCTATAATGCGCATGCTATAATGCGTTTTCAGCGCCATAAACAGCATCGAAATTTCGAATATTTCATCTGCATACATTTAGGCGCAGTCACTGTTGCACAAAGGAAAGATAATGTGCTTTATAATGCTTAAAAAAGAATAATTTTATTCATGTAACCATAGGCACACCGCGTAAAGCGTGTAAACGTAGAAAATTGCCGAATGCGTAAATGAACTGTCAAAATTTTATGGAACGAAGCAAGGCGAATTCTTACAGGTGTGCTCGAGCGAATTCAGATGTACACGCACGCACACACTCCTTGTGGCTGTAAATGTCAGACAAAGCAACAACATAAGCAATTTGACAGCTGCGATTTGATTTTCAGGGAAGAAGAAGAAACCATATGGTGGGAGGATGCCACCTGTAATGAATTCGCCTTGGAACGAAGTTTACACAAATTCGGTCAACTTCCGCGAGGAGTTTAGTGTGTAAACACCTCGAAAAATTACCCAATTCGATTACGCTGTTCGACATGCAGTTTTTCAAAGCAGTCAATGCACACTAGACAAAAATAGAAGAATATGCTAAAAAATGGGTCAAAAATTAAATTAATAAGAATCTAATATCTTTAAACGAGTTAATCTTGTATATTTGTATATTTGTATGTTCGGACTATCTCGAGAACCGCTTGACCGATTGGGATGAAATTTGGCATGGTGATAGTATGATCGATTTTAAGACTATGCACTTTAGGGTTGCCACTTGAGGCGGTTTACAGGGTTGCCACCTATCCCATTTTTTTTTAATTATGGAGCAAGATATGCCAATATGGGTATCATATCAAAGGTACTTTCGGCGAGATACCAACTTAAGTATTTTCAAGTAGGGTTGCGACCTAGGGTTGCCACCTTACCGCAGTACTATCTCGAGAACCGGTTGACCGATTTGGATGAAATTTGGTATGGTGACAGTATGAAGGATTCCAAGGCTATCTACTTTAGGGTTGACATTTCGAGTAGTTTACAGGGTTGCCACCTATCCCATTTTTTTTTAATTATGGAGCAAGATATGACAATATGGGTATCATATGATAGGTATTTTCGGCGACATATCAACTAAAATACTTCCAAGTAGGTTTGTCACCTAGGGTTGCCCGCACTATATTTCTATATCCGGTACTATCTCGAGAACCGCTTGACCGATTTGGATGAAATTTGGCACAGTGATAGCTTGCCTGAGACTATCCACTTAGGTGTTGCCACTTGGAGGGCTTTTAAGGGTGGCAACCTATCTCATTTTTTTTTTTTAATATTGAGTAAAATATGCGAATATCGGTATCAAATTAGAGGTATTTCCGGCGACATATCAACTAAAATATTTCTAAGTACAGTTGCCATCTAGGGTTGTCACCTTATCGCAGTATATTTGTATTACAGGGTTGCCACCTATTTAATTTTTTTATTTATGGAGCTAGATATGCCAATATGGGTATCAAATGAAAGGTATTTTTGCTGACATACCAACTAAAATATTTTCAAGTAGGGTTGTCCACAAAAAGTCCATTACGGCTACGAAAATTACAAAATTTTAATAATTTGCCCACATATAAAGGACAGTGTAACACATCCTCACAAGTTTGGTAAGTAAAGTTAGCACTAAATTGATAGCACCGAGCAAGCTCGGTCACCCAGGTACTTTCAAAATAAAAGGTATTCACATAAATTTATCTATATCGTTCATCTAACTGAGCTGTTAAATGTATATATTTACACTTTTGTTAAGTTATATGGTTACATGAGTACCACTAATATGACACAGAATATCCAATTACAATCTTAGAAATTTTCACAGACTCACAACTAAAAAGTATAAAATAAAAAATAGAATAAAAAATATTTTTAATTTAAAATGTTTTTAAAATGAACTAAAAACTGGAAAATAATTTCCCCTCTGCCTACATAGATTCTTCGCCACGTAAAGCTTATCTGGAACATTTGTGAGTGGGAATTCTTATAGGTATTAAATAATTTTTGGAGTTTGAAATGTATAAAAACATTTGGCGCTTGCTATATCGTTTTTTTAGAAAAGCTCATATCGGTAATAAGATTGTTATAAATTAATGCGAACCATCTTTAGCGTGCGCCAATGTTTTTATACCTTTCAAACTCCAAGTACTATTTAATACCTATAAGAATTCCCACTCACAAATGTTCTAGATAAGCTTTACGTGGTGAAGAATCTATGTAGGCAGAGGGGAAATTATTTTCCAGTTTTTAGTTCATTTTAAAAACATTTTAAATTAAAAATATTTTTTATTCTATTTTTTTTTCATTTAGATCTTAAATCGAAACCAAAAAAAAAAAAAAATTGAATATCTTTGTAGGTATTTAGAAGGTTTGAAATATTCCATCTAAAAAAAACGCTTAAACTTTAGACGGGTTTAAAATTTAAGCTCATTTTTGAAAGTTCAAGTGGACAGAAATTTTGTAAACTCGACAGTAAAGTCTGGCAAATCAACTGCCACAGTAGAATCCTTGCATAGAACAACCAAATCCTAACCAAAATGTCAAAAAACAACACAAAGATATATACTTTAGAATTTAAAATATAATTAATATAATAACGAAAAAGTGGAATACAAAAATACATATTTAATTTAAAAATAATCGCTAAAACTAAAATGTTACATATTTTCATAAATATATTAAAAATGTCTTAAAGTATTAAAAAGTAGCCTTATATGCCTAAATCTTCTACAATGAAAACCAAACTTCAATGTCCCCAATCTTCTGATCCAAGTGAATTTTTTGTAAGATGTGACGCGTCGGTGTCCTAGCGTAGTTTGCTTCGTTGCAGCCAACTCTTATCCATTCCCATGCTCCCGGGGTCAAAATCTGCTGATCTAATATTTCCAGTCTTTGACGCTTTCGAGGTGGTGGATGTGCTGTTTCGCTGAAGTTATTTCCATATGCATGTCTTTCAACTACTTCCAGCATATCGTCGATGTCATCCACGTGTTGCCGCTTAAAAGATGAACTTTCCCCCTTTAAAAATGCTGCGATTTCATTAATTTGCGCTTCCTCCAGATCTTCGAGGCGTCTTTCTCTTACACGCCGATTCTGGAACCAATATTTTACCTGCTTCTCGCCAACACCTAGTGCATCTGCTAACTCCCTCCTACGTTGGTTTGAGATGTACTTCCTCCTACCGTATTCCTCCTCCAACATCTTTACTTGGTTCTGCGTGTATACTGTGCGGAATGCAGCTTCGGGTCTCATTTTGAAATTCTTGTTCTTGCTCTTGCTTGCTCCTTCTATCAATTGCAAAGTTTTTTTGCTAATGAATGCTTCAGATAATAGCAGTGCCCTTTTATAGGACATCTGGTAGGTGTCTCAAAGGGCAGGTATCTAACTGACTAGCGCTTAGTATGTGTGGTCGAATACTCGGGTACCTACCTGCCTGCCTAAGTTCTTGTAGATATTTTGACGTGCAGGAATGTTTTGCATGTACCTGCCACCCTTTCATAGAATCCTTACACTCAAAACATGTTGTTTACAAAATTTGTGATCGCATTGTTTTTTAAACTTGTGGAAAATTTTCAAGATCAACCCTCCACACCTACGCGCGCGTGTCCTTTTTTTCTCATAGCACAAGGTCGCATTCAGGTACACAATATGTGGACCATGTCTGTGTGTATGTTTGTGGTCGTAACACTCTAAAAGTACTGAATAGAATTGAATCGTTGGATAGCTAAACGCTCAACTTAAAATTTAAGATATATATCTCAACGGGTTTTGTGGTTATCGCCCAATATGTGGACCAGGGGTGACCAAAAATGTCTTAGTACAATACGGGTGTTAAACGAAAAGTGTCAATGAGTGCTATAATATGTGATGTGATTCATTGAAATATCTGAAATGGTGTGGGAGATATCTTGAAATTTCGATAGCTCGACTGGTTTCGGAGGTATCGACGAATATTTCCACAAAAATGTGTTAGTACATTATGGTACAGTATCTTGCTAGCGAAGTTTTTTATTGGAAAAATATCGATTTTAATTTTGTTCGGACGTTCTCGTTCCGACGTTCCAGTTTTTTTCCAAAGCAAAACATAAACTTTTTTCACAACAAAAAAAATTAAAATTTTTGTATGTGGGGCTGGTCAAGTTGCTTCCTAAACGGATTGACCCATCATATCCAAATTGGGAATACTAACTTGAAGTTTTCCATACAATTATCTTGAAAAAAAATTTTTTTTTTCGTTCGGACGTTCCAATATTTGATACACTTAAAATCGGGAATACTTCTAACTTGGGAAAAATTTTTTTTTCAAATTTTTCTCTTTGGTTGACAAATTTTCGGAAACACCCATATATGACCAAACCAAATTTGGTTTCAAATTAAATCCAGACCAGTTTTCAAGAAAATTGGGTAAATGAATGGAATACATGACTAAATCAACTCATCGCGTCATTCTGATAATTTCGGTATACTTATTGATATGTCCATCTCTTCTTTTTCTCATACTTACAAACATCGGACCAAAGTTTTAATACCATTTCATTTTCATGAAAGGTATAAAAACTTACTACATATGTATCTCTTATAAACGCTTTTGCGGACTAACACGTTTCGTTTAGTTGCGTGAATTAATAAACCTAATAGAAAGAGTTGTTTTGTTTGTGTTGGACGTTAACGTAAATGTGGGAGTAGATTTAGTTTGTTTTATTGTCTCGTTTACACAATTTGTTTTTATCAAATTTCTGTTGTCGCATAAAGTTCGATAACTCTGCTTTCTATGTCGACGATATGTTTCCGATGTATATTAGAATCACTCTCGGTCATCCCGGTTTTTTAACAAAACCAGAATTGACAAGGGATGGCGAGATATACGAATAAATAAAGAAAATGGCGGCATATCTTGCTCAATATAAAAAACCCTTTGAACCGCCGTAAGTGGTAATACCCAAGTAGAAAGTCTAATAGTACATTTACAACATTTTTTTTTTTTTTTTTTTTTTTTTTTTGGTGAAAAATTGTAAATTTGGCGCTTTTTTCCATGGAATTCCATCACATTTGACCTTATTTGCTAAATAATACAATCCACAGTTCCTCAAACTAGCAACCCTGCCTGTATTCCATATAAAGAATTGCCCAGCAAGAACTTTAAAGAGTAATTGGCGTGTGATAACTTTTGCACTATGCACAGCTGTAAATAACAATTTCAACTAGTTTTTTCTAAGTAAATGGGCCAATTCTACCAGGAAAAGACAGAAGCTTTCTTGACGCTTATTTTATTACTTGCTGGTGCCCACGAGTTCGTATGCGTAGCTTAGGTATATTGAAATTAATCAAATGGTTTATGACAGCATTCATAAACACCTTTTGTGGAAATATTCGTCGATACCTCCGAAACCGGTCGAGCTATCGAAATTTCAAGATATCTCCCAAATCATTTCAGATATTTCAATGAATCACCAGTTGAGATATCGAAGAAAGTAATATCTTAAATTTTAAGTGGACCGTCGAACAATCCAACGAAAAAAGTTTCATTCAATTCCATTCACACTTTCAGAGTGATACGGCCACAAACATACGGACAGACAGACAGACACACACAAATTTTTAAAATGGTTGATTTGGATTCTACTCGCTTACTAATGCCTCCCCCAATCAATTTTTTGCTGATATCTGCCATGTACAGCCATCGACCTGTTACAATTTTATTATATGTAGAGATTAGGGCGATTAAAAAAAAATTTTTTTTGGGTGTTATCCCCTCAAAAGTTGGTAATTGATAAGAAACTCTTGCAAAAAAGAGCTCTTTAACTTAACCCTCGCGGTCAATTACTAACTAATTACCAAAAAAAAATTGTTTATTTGTTTTTAGAATCACCGTAATGTATGTCATTGTGGTATTTAAAATGTGCCCTGCCTCGCACGTTCGTCTGCCCTACAATTTCCCTCAATGTCTCTTTGTCCCGGGACCCATGTGAGGTTCACACGGTTCTGTTGGATGGATGAGTACAAAGGCTACATATGACAAAAAAAATTATTCTGAACCAAAGCCTACTATAGGTTTTTTACTTAAAACAGTGTGAGACAGCATGGAACGTCTGTAAGGCTGGAAACACCCATATAGCTATTTCAAGATTTCTTTGAAAATCACCCACTGAAAATTTGCATTCCTTATTCCGAAAAATGGAAATGGAACTTTGAAATAGGTTTATCTTAAATGCATCCCTTAAAGTGTTCTTCGATATCATGAGCATTTTGCTCTGTACAGCGTTCCGTAACTCAATTCGATCGATCGTCTTGATTGAAATAGTCGATTTGACGTCATTTTGACGTCACACTAATAGTTTTTGTTCGTGTAAAAAAATAAATTTGTTTTGTCGATTTTAAAGGTATTGAGAATTTTTTTTTTTTTTTTTCAATTTTGAATAGAGTCGAGTGTGACGACATTAAAATCGATAATTTTGTAGATTTTTTACAGAAACGGGGTACTGTAACTGTTATTCTTCGAATACTTTTTTATTCAAATATGTGTTTTCCAAATAAACAATGAAAAACAATATCTTGAAAATGTAGAGATATATCCATATCCTGTGGTACCTGAATGCGACCTTGTGCTATGAGAAAAAAAGGACACGCTTGCGCGTAGGCGCGCAGGGTTGATCTTGAAAATTTTCCACAAGTTTAAAAAACAATGCGATCACAAATTTTGTAAACAACATGTTTTGAGTGTAAGGATTCTATGAAAGGGTGGCAGGTACATGCAAAACATTCCTGCACGTCAAAATATCTACAAGAACTTAGGCAGGTGGTAGGTACCCGAGTATTCGACCATACGAACTAAGCGCTGGTCAGTTAGATACCTGCCCTTTGAGACACCTACCAGATGTCCTATAAAAGGACTCTGCTAATATCTGAAGCATTCATTAGCAAAAAAACTTTGCAATTGATAGAAGGAGCAAGCAAGAGCAAGAACAAGAATTTCAAAATGAGACCCGAAGCTGCATTCCGCACAGTATACACGCAGAACCAAGTAAAGATGTTGGAGGAGGAATACGGTAGGACGAAGTACATCTCAAACCAACGTAGGAGGGAGTTAGCAGATGCACTAGGCGTTGGCGAGAAGTAGATCAAATATTGGTTCCAGAATCGGCGTGTAAGAGAAAGACGCCTCGAAGATCTGGAGGAAGCGCAAATTAATGAAATCGCAGCATTTTTAAAGGGGGAAAGTTCATCTTATAAGCGGCAACACGTGGATGACATCGACGATATGCTGGAAGTAGTTGAAAGACATGCATATGGAAATAACTTCAGCGAAATAGCACATCCACCACCTCGAAAGCGTCAAAGACTGGAAATATTAGATCAGCAGATTTTGACCCCGGGAGCATGGGAATGGATAAGAGTTGGCTGCAACGAAGCAAACTACGCTAGGACACCGACGCGCCACATCTTACACAAAATTCACTTGGATCAGCAGATTGGGGACATTGAAGTTTGGTTTTCATTGTAGAAGATTTAGGCATATAAGGCTACTTTTTAATACTTTAAGACATTTTTAATATATTTAAGAAAATATGTAACATTTTAGTTTTAGCGATTATTTTTAAATTAAATATGTATTTTTGTATTCCAATTTTTTATCTTTGTGTTCTTTTTTGAAATTTTGGTTAGGATTGTTCTATGCCAGGATTCTACTGTGGCAGTTGATTTGCCAGACTTTACTGTCGAGTTTACAAAATTTCTGTCCACTTGAACTTTCATCTGTTTCTTCATACACGGTTAAAAAATGAGCTTCAATCGACAAACGCAAACGTCAAGCTGTATAGTCGTGTTTCTTTTTGCTTTTTAGTGAAAAATTAAAGTTAAAAGAGTGTAAACACTTCTTGTGCTTCATTAATTGGTGTGAAATTTATTATTTCAGTTATTGTGATTAATTTATATAAATTCATATTATTGAATTTACTTGTGCCGAGCCTTTTGCATAATTTATTTGTTGCTATTGAAAGGCATCGTTTCTATATTGCAATTGTTGTTGTGATTACTTGCTTTTTACACTCCTCTTTGTTAGAGCGGTTTGCGTGGGTTTGTTTGCCGTCTAACACAGTGCATTTAAAACTGCTCGCTCTACACCTACATTGCTTTTAAAACGTTCAGGGTTGCTTTCTTTGTTTCACCCAACACAATTTTTTTCTTTTAAATTGAGCTTTTGTTTTCTTTTCAATAACTTCATTAGTCTAAATTATCGTGATGTCGTGCATTATTGAAAAGTGCCAAATTAAAAGCGAGTCTGAACGCTGTGTCGCATGTTGGCTGTGTGACGGGCTTGCCCACGTCAAGTGCGCTGGTTTGAACGGTAGGATTGCCGACGTCATTACTGAGGACAAAGGATTGCGGTGGTCTTGTACCAGATGTCGTTCGAAAGGAGTCGAACTTTGTAAAATCTCTAGGCACACTAGGGACGGGTTCTCTGATATCCGCAAGGATTTTGCATTGTTAAGCGAGAAATTCACAAAATACGACACTATTTTTAAAACTTTTAATCTTTTCGATGACATTTCCGGTACTGATGACCCCAAAAGCATGCGCCAACCTCAAAAGGTTGAACAACCCCGAATTTACCACAACCATCTCAACCAGTTGAACTAATAGACTTAGCTTCTCCCACTCCTAGTACTTCTGTTCAGGCCAAGTCCAATAACCCTCCTCGAAGGATCTCGCCTAGGAGGAACTTAGAGCCTCCAACTATAACGATTGAGCCTCCAACTACTGTAAGTGAGTCTGAACCGTCCGAACCGTTGACTAAGAAGCTGGTCGTGGTTCCACCGAAGCGAGCGATTTTTGTGTCTAGATTTCATCCTGACACTACCGAAGATGACTTTAAGTATCATATTTCTTCTAAAATTGGAGAGGAAGGGCTAGCAGTGAGAAAGTTTAAGTTTCCTCACCAAAGAAGTATGTCTTCCTTTAAAGTTGATGTGTCGGATAAAGACTTCGATACTTTTTTGAACTGCTCTTTTTGGCCGCCCGAAACTCTTGTAAAAGAGTTCGAAAATAGGCCGAGTAAGAGCGTTCAAAATGCTGTCAGAATCGATCGTAATAGTGCTGAGTCATAAAACTAAAGTGCATAAATATTTTTTATCAAAATGTTAGAGGTTTGAATACAAAGTTAACTGATCTTTTTTTAAAATCTCTTCATTGTAATTTTAACGTCATTGCTATTACGGAAACTTGGCTGAAACCCCATGTTTTCAATGCTGAGCTTTTATCTAACAAATATCAGGTATATAGAAATGACCGCTTGAACAGAGTCGGAGGTGGTGTTCTACTTGCCGTTCATTCCTCTCTAATTTCAGAAGAGACTAATTTACCCTTCATCTTTTCTGTTTCCTACAATCCCTCATCATCTGTCTACATGCAACATATCTCACTACTCAAAACTGTTCATTTAATGACGAACCCCTGTGAGTCGATGATTGTCTTGGCTGATTTCAACCTACCTCATATTTCGTGGAGTACATATATTTGATGGAAGCATTGTTCCAATTCCATCCAAAGCGGGCTACATGGACTTTTTGGATGGTATTTCCGATCTCTGCCTTAATCAAAAAATATTACCGCTAACAAGTTTAATAAATTCTTTGTGAATCGCTGTGATCCTCTGGTTTTACCAGAGGACCTTTACCATCCTTCATTAGAGATAGTTTACGAAACCATAATCAATGATTACGATACACAATCCTTCTCCAATAGTAGTTTTGATTTTAACTTTTCCAAAGCCAACTACCGAAAATTAAAAAAAGATTTATCGAAAATAAAATGGCCTCAATATAATGGCGATATTAATCTAAACGTTTCACATTTCAATCAATCTATATACAGTCTGTTTGAGAAACATGTTCCTAAATGTAAATCTACTGATGATAAATCAACGCAAGCCTGGTTTTCTAAAGATCTTAAGGCATTGAAAAATAGAAAAACCCGGGCATTTAAGTTATACAAGAAAAGGGGATTAAATAAACATTACTTACAGTATTCCATTCTACGGCAGAAGTATGTCGATTTGAATAAAAAGTACTACAAGGCTTACATCTCTAAGATAAAACAAAACATTATTATTGATCCGAAGTCATTTTATGGTTTCGTAAACTCTAAACGTAAGGTATTTGGGGTTCCCTCAGCCATGAAATATCAAGACCTTTCTTCAACCATGACATCGCAAATTTCTTTGCTAAATTTTTCAGTTCGAACTATTCTAACGTATCCAATTTACACACTAGCAATTATCCTTACAAACTGCATGGAAATAATTTAATTAATACTCCAATCATATGTGCCGAAGATGTTTTATCTTACCTAAATACTTTAAAAGATTCCAATAAATACGGTCCTAATAGAATTCCTACTTGTTTTTTTGAAAAAATGCGCGAAATATATTTACAAGCCCCTCACCAATTTGTTTAATCTGTCCTTGAAATGTGGCGTCTTTCCGTCAGCGTGGAAAGAATCTTTTCTTACACCACTTCATAAAAGTGGGAGTAGGTCTTCCATAGAGAACTATCGTGGCATAGCAAAACTTTCTGCCATCCCAAAACTGTTTGAAGCTATTGTTACAAATCAAATAACGGCTCCAGTCTCTATGCTGATCGCTGACTGCCAACATGGTTTCTGTAAGGGAAAATCGACAGTCACAAACTTACTTGAATTCACCACTCACGTCTCAAACGGCTTTCGTAAAAACATGCACACTGACGTTGTTTAGCCTGACTTTAGTAAAGCTTTCGACAAAGTGTGTCACTCATTACTTATTTATAAACTTGATCAGTTGGGCTTCCAGCCGGGTCTCAATCGCTGGATATCTTCTTACCTTAGTGACAGACCCATGTGAGGTTCACACGGTTCTGTTGGATGGATGAGTACAAAGGTTACATAAGAAAAAAAAATTATTCTGAACTATAGGTGTTATACTTAAAACAGTGTGAGACAGCATGGAACGTCCGTAAGGCTGGAAACACCCATATAGCTATTTCTAAAAAACGCCCCATCTCAAGATTTCTTTGAAAATCACCCACTGAAAATTTGCATTCCTTATTCCGAAAAATGGAAATGGAACTTTGAAATAGGTTTATCTTAAATCCATCCCTTAAAGTGTTTTTCGATACCATGAGACATTTGCCGCGCTGTACTGCGTTCTGTAACTCAATTCGATCGATCGTCTTGATTGAAATAGTCGATTTGACGTCATTTTGACGTCACACTAATAGTTTTTGTTCGTGTAAAAAAATAAATTTGTTTTGTCGATTTTAAAGGTATTGAGAATTTTTTTTTTTTTTTTTCAATTTTGAATAGAGTCGAGTGTGACGACATTAAAATCGATAATTTTGTAGATTTTTTACAGAAACGGGGTACTGTAACTGTTATTCTTCGAATACTTTTTTATTCAAATATGTGTTTTCCAAATAAACACTGAAAAACAATATCTTGAAAATGTAGAGATATATCCATATCCTGTTGTACCTGAATGCGACCTTGTGCTATGAGAAAAAAAGGACACGCTTGCGCGTAGGTATGCAGGGTTGATCTTGAAAATTTTCCACAAGTTTAAAAAACAATGCGATCACAAATTTTGTAAACAACATGTTTTGAGTGTAAGGATTCTATGAAAGGGTGGCAGGTACATGCAAAACATTCCTGCATGTAAAAATATCTACAAGAACTTAGGTAGGTACCCGAGTATTCGACCATACAAACTAAGCGCTGGTCAGTTAGATACCTGCCCTTTGAGACACCTAACATGTCCTATAAAAGGGCACTGCTATTATCTGAAGCATTCATTAGCAAAAAAACTTTGCAATTGATAGAAGGAGCAAGCAAGAGCAAGAACAAGAATTTCACAATGAGACCCGAAGCTGCATTCCGCACAGTATATACGCAGAACCAAGTAAAGATGTTGGAGGAGGAATACGGTAGGAGGAAGTACATCTCAAACCAACGTAGGAGGGAGTTAGCAGATGCACTAGGTGTAGGCGAGAAGCAGATAAAATATTGGTTCCAGAATCGGCGTGTAAGAGAAAGACGCCTCGAAGATCTGGAGGAAGCGCAAATTAATGTAATCGCAGCATTTTTAAAGGGGGAAAGTTCATCTTTTAAGCGGCAACACGTGGATGACATCGACGATATGCTGGAAGTAGTTGAAAGACATGCATATGGAAATAACTTCAGCGAAACAGCACATCCACCACCTCGAAAGCGACAAAGGCTAGAAATAATAGATCAGCAGATTTTGACCCCGGGAGCGTGGGAATGGATAAGAGTTGGCTGCAACGAAGCAAACTACGCTAGGACACCGACGCGTCACATCTTACAAAAAATTCACTTGGATCAGAAAATTGGGGACATTGAAGTTTGGCTTTCATTGTAGAAGATTTAGGCATATAAGACTTATTATACTTTTAATACTTTTTAATACTTTAAGACATTTTTAATATATTTAAGAAAATATGTAACATTTTAGTTTTAGCGATTATTTTTAAATTAAATATGTATTTTTGTATTCCACTTTTTCGATATTATATTAATTATATTTTATATTCTAAAGTATATATCTTTGTGTTCTTTTTTGACATTTTGGTTAGGATTTGGTTGTTCTATGCAAGGATTCTACTGTGGCAGTTGATTTGCCAGACTTTACTGTCGAGTTTACAAAATTTCTGTCCACTTGAACTTTCATCTGTTTCTTTTTACACGGTTAAAAAATGAGCTTAATTTTTAAACCCGTCTAAAGTTTAAGCGTTTTTTTAGATGGAATATTTCAAACCTTCTAAATACCTACAAAGATATTCAATTTTTTTTTTGGTTTCGATTTAAGATCTAAATGAAAAAGCAGTCTAAAATTTGTATTATTTTTTTTTTAATGTTATTGCATTTTGCCCACAAAAACTTCATGTGCGGCATAGCTCAGGGTAGAGCAGTCGGCTGTGACTCCTGAGCGTTTCCGTTCAAATCCTGCCAAGTGCCCCATTTTTTTTTTAATTTTATTTTTTTTTTTAACCTTTGGATCTAAATTGAAATTTTCGGGTCTAGTCAGTGAATTACCATTCCGCTGTATAAAATTTTGCATTCAATTCTTTCTAATACCTATAATTACAAAATTAACGTATAAATATATACATTGGATTCAATCCACAAATAAAACTTCATATACATACAAACATTTCCGCTCCCCATGTACAAGAACCAAAAAAAACGGAAATATACACCCTGTGGTTCAGGAAAAAGGAAATAGCTTCAAAAAGCTCGCCATATACAAATTTACTTGCTTCCTGTTATCACCTTGGATCATAGGGTGTACAAGAAGTCTATAAAGTAAGGAAAAACACATGGCAAATATTAGTAAGAAATTAAATTCAAGATTGCATGCAGGGCACATGGCTCAAAGCGTTAAGAGAACACAATGCCAATGCAGTCTGGTAGTTCGATGCCAGCCAGACCGGATAAAACACTACGTCTAAATGTCGTTAGACACCCGTATTGTACTACGACATTTTTGGTCACCCCTGGTCCACATATTGTGGGATAACCACAAAACCCGTTGAGATATATATCTTAAATTTTAAGTTGAGCGTCTAGCTATCCAACGATTCAATTCTATTCAGTACTTTTAGAGTGTTACGACCACAAACATACAGACAGACATGGTCCACATATTGGGCGATAACTCCAAAACCGGTTGAGATATCGAAGAAAGTAATATCTTAAATTTTAAGTTGACCGTCGAGCAATCCAAAAAAGTTTCATTTAATTCCATTCATAACTTTCAGAGTGATATGCCCACAAACATACGGACAGACAGATACACAAAAATTTTTAAAATTGTTGATTTGGATTTTACTCGCTTACTAATGCTTCCCGCAATCAATTTCTTGCTGATGTCTGCCACGTACAGACATCGACCTGTTACAATTTTATTATATGTAGAGATTAGGGCGATTAAACAAATTTTTTTTTGTGTGTTATCCCCTCAAAAGTTGGTAATTGATAAGAAACTCTTGCAAAAAAGAGCTCTTTAACTTAACCCTCGCAGTCAATTACTAACTAATTACCAAAAAAAAATTGTTTATTTGTTTTTAGAATCACCCTAATGTATGTCATTGTGGTATTTAGAATGTGCCCTGCCTCGCACGTTCGTCTGCCCTACAATTTCCCTCAATGTCTCTTTGTCCCGGGACCCATGTGAGGTTCACACGGTTCTGTTGGATGGATGCGTACAAAGGCTACATATGACAAAAAAAAAATTATTCTGAACCAAAGCCTACTATAGGTTTTATACTTATAACAGTGTGACACAGCATGGAACGTCCGTAAGGCTGGAAACACCCATATAGCTATTTCTAAAAAACGCCCCATCTCAAGATTTCTTTGAAAATCACCCACTGAAAATTTGCATTCCTTATTCCGAAAAATGGAAATGGAACTTTGAAATAGGTTTATCTTAAACGCATCCCTTAAAGTGTTCTTCGAAATCATGAGACATTTGCCGCTATGTACTGCGTTCTGTAACTCAATTCGATCGATCGTCTTGATTGAAATAGTCGATTTGACGTCATTTTGACGTCACACTAATATTTTATGTTTCTGTAAAAAAATAAATTTGTTTTGTCGATTTTAAAGGTAGTGAGAAAAATTTTTTAGTTGTTATTATTGGTCATTATATTCTGAACTTTGAAAATTTTTGTGGACTTTTGACCTGTCGAATAATTTTTATCAAATTATTCTTCTGAGTTTTTTGGCGAAAACAAGTTGAAAAATGCTACATACAATACCAACTACGATGATTGCAATTTCGATCTTGTTGAAGGATCTTGTCAAACCGCTTTGTATTGTTGCTTTTAGAAATTTCAGCATCACCCTTTTACTGGTCATCGAACCAAGGAGATTAGGAATTTTCTAAAAACCGCAGTGTGTAATCATTACACCAAACCCTGCTTGGTTCGATGACCAGTAAAAGGGTGATGCTGAAATTTCTAAAAGCAACAATACAAAGCGGTTTGACAAGATCCTTCAACAAGATCGAAATTGCAATCATCGTAGTTGGTATTGTATGTAGCATTTTTCAACTTGTTTTCGCCAAAAAACTCAGAAGAATAATTTGATAAAAATTATTCGACAGGTCAAAAGTCCACAAAAATTTTCAAAAATTTTTTTTTTTTTTCAATTTTGAATAGAGTCGAGTGTGACGACATTAAAATCGAGAATTTTGTAGATTTTTTACAGAAACGGGGTACTGTAACTGTTATTCTTCGAATACTTTTTTATTCAAATATGTGTTTTCCAAATAAACACTGAAAAACAATATCTTGAAAATGTAGAGATATATCCATATCCTGTTGTACCTGAATGCGACCTTGTGCTATGAGAAAAAAAGGACACGCTTGCGCGTAGGTATGCAGGGTTGATCTTGAAAATTTTCCACAAGTTTAAAAAACAATGCGATCACAAATTTTGTAAACAACATGTTTTGAGTGTAAGAATTCTATGAAAGGGTGGCAGGTACATGCAAAACATTCCTGCATGTAAAAATTTCTACAAGAACTTAGCAGGTAGGTAGGTACCCCAGTATTCGACCACACGAACTAATATTTGCCATGTGTTTTTCTTACTTTATAGACTTCTTGTACACCCTATGATCCAAGGTGATAACAGGAAGCAAGTAAATTTGTATATGGCGAGCTTTTTGAAACTATTTCCTTCTTTCATGTGAACCACAGGGTGTATATTTCCGTTTTTTTTGGTTCTTGTACATGGGGAGCGGAAATGTTTGTATGTATATGAAGTTTTATTTGTGGATTGAATCCAATGTATATATTTATACGTTAATTTTGTAATTATAGGCATTAGAAAGAATTGAATGCAAAATTTTATACAGCGGAATGGTAATTCACTGACTAGACCCGAAAATTTCAATTTAGATCCAAAAGTTAAAAAAAAAAAATAAAATAAAAAAAATAAAAATGGGGCACTTGGCAGGATTTGAACGGAAACGCTCAGGAGTCACAGCCGACTGCTCTACCCCTGAGCTATGCCGCACATGAAGTTTTTGTGGGCAAAATGCAATAACATTAAAAAAAAAATAATACAAATTTTAGACTGCTTTTTCATTTAGATCTTAAATCGAAATAAAAAAAAAATTGAATATCTTTGTAGGTATTTAGAAGGTTTGAAATATTCCATCTAAAAAAACGCTTAAACTTTAGACGGGTTTAAAAATTAAGCTCATTTTTTAACCGTGTAAAAAGAAACAGATGAAAGTTCAAGTGGACAGAAATTTTGTAAACTCGACAGTAAAGTCTGGCAAATCAACTGCCACAGTAGAATCCTTGCATAGAACAACCAAATCCTAACCAAAATGTCAAAAAAGAACACAAAGATATATACTTTAGAATTTAAAATATAATTAATATAATAACGAAAAAGTGGAATACAAAAATACATATTTAATTTAAAAATAATCGCTAAAACTAAAATGTTACATATTTTCTTAAATATATTAAAAATGTCTTAAAGTATTAAAAAGTAGCCTTATATGCCTAAATCTTCTACAATGAAAACCAAACTTCAATGTCCCCAATCTTCTGATCCAAGTGAATTTTTTGTAAGATGTGACGCGTCGGTGTCCTAGCGTAGTTTGCTTCGTTGCAGCCAACTCTTATCCATTCCCATGCTCCCGGGGTCAAAATCTGCTGATCTAATATTTCCAGTCTTTGACGCTTTCGAGGTGGTGGATGTGCTGTTTCGCTGAAGTTATTTCCATATGCATGTCTTTCAACTACTTCCAGCATATCGTCGATGTCATCCACGTGTTGCCGCTTATAGGATGAACTTTCCCCCTTTAAAAATGCTGCGATTTCATTAATTTGCGCTTCCTCCAGATCTTCGAGGCGTCTTTCTCTTACACGCCGATTCTGGAACCAATATTTTACCTGCTTCTCGCCAACACCTAGTGCATCTGCTAACTCCCTCCTACGTTGGTTTGAGATGTACTTCCTCCTACCGTATTCCTCCTCCAACATATTTACTTGGTTCTGCGTGTATACTGTGCGGAATGCAGCTTCGGGTCTCATTTTGAAATTCTTGTTCTTGCTCTTGCTCTTGCTTGCTCCTTCTATCAATTGCAAAGTTTTTTTGCTAATGAATGCTTCAGATAATAGCAGTGCCCTTTTATAGGACATGGTAGGTGTCTCAAAGGGCAGGTATCTAACTGACCAGCGCTTAGTTCGTGTGGTCGAATACTGGGGTAGCTACCTACCTGCCTAAGTTCTTGTAGATATTTTGACATGCAGGAATGATTTGCATGTACCTGCCACCCTTTCATAGAATCCTTACACTCAAAACATGTTGTTTACAAAATTTGTGATCGCATTGTTTTTTAAACTTGTGGAAAATTTTCAAGATCAACCCTGCACACCTACGCGCAAGCGTGTCCTTTTTTTCTCATAGCACAAGGTCGCATTCAGGTACAACAGGATATGGATATATCTCTACATTTTCAAGATATTGTTTTTCAGTGTTTATTTGGAAAACACATATTTGAATAAAAAAGTATTCGAAGAATAACAGTTACAGTATCCCGTTTCTGTAAAAAATCTACAAAATTCTCGATTTTAATGTCGTCACACTCGACTCTATTCAAAATTGAAAAAAAAAAATTTTTCTCACTACCTTTAAAATCGACAAAACAAATTTATTTTTTTACAGAAACATAAAATATTAGTGTGACGTCAAAATGACGTCAAATCGACTATTTCAATCAAGACGATCGATCGAATTGAGTTACAGAACGCAGTACATAGCGGCAAATGTCTCATGATATCGAAGAACACTTTAAGGGATGCATTTAAGATAAACCTATTTCAAAGTTCCATTTCCATTTTTCGGAATAAGGAATGCAAATTTTCAGTGGGCGATTTTCAAAGAAATATTGAGATGGGGCGTTTTTTAGAAATAGCTATATGGGTGTTTCCAGCCTTACGGACGTTCCATGCTGTCTCACACTGTTTTAAGTATAAAACCTATAGTAGGCTTTGGTTCAGAATATTTTTTTTTTTGTCATATGTAGCCTTTGTACTCATCCATCCGCGTGAACTTCACATGGGTCCCGGGACAAAGAGACATTGAGGGAAATTGTAGGGCAGACGAACGTGCGAGGCAGGGCACATTCTAAATACAACAATGACATACATTAGGGTGATTCTAAAAACAAATAAACAATTTTTTTTGGTAATTAGTTAGTAATTGACTGCGAGGGTTAAGTTAAAGAGCTCTTTTTTGCAAGAGTTTCTTATCAATTACCAACTTTTGAGGGGATAACACCCAAAAAAAAATTATTTTTTTAATCGCCCTAACTCTACATATAATAAAATTGTAACAGGTCGATGTCTGTACATGGCAGATATCAGCAAAACATTGATTGGGGAAGCATTAGTAAGCGAGTAGAATCCAAATCAACCATTTTAAAAATTTTTAAACTTTTTTCGTTGGATTGCTCGACGGTCAACTTAAAATTTAAGATATTACTTTTTTCGATATCTCAACCGGTTTTGGAGTTATCGCTCAATATGTGGACCATGTCTGTCTGTATGTTTGTGGTCGTAACACCCTAAAACTACTGAATAGAATTGAATCGTTGGATAGCTAGACGCTCAACATAAAATTTAAGATAATATCTCAACGGGTTTTGTGGTTATCGCCCAGGGATTTGAACCAAGACTCCCCGCATCATGCCCGTCTGCTCCACCACTGAGCTACAGCGCAAACATAAATGTTATGGGAAAAATTCAATCTTGAATAAGCTTTGAAAAATAAATGAAAACAAAAAAAAATTCTAGACCGAAAAGATTTTAATTTTAAACCGAATATGTTTAATTTTAAAACAAAAAGTTTTGATTTTGAACTGAAAGATTTTAATTTTAAACCGAAAATTTTTAATTTTAAACCAAAAGGGTTTATAGGTATTAGAAAAAATTGAATGCAAAATTTTATGCAGCGGAATGGTAATTCACTGACTAGTTTCCATGCGACCAAGCATTTAGACGTAGTGTTTTATCCGGTCTGGCTGGCATCGAACCTACCAGAGTGCATTGAGTGTATTGGCATTGCGTTCTTTTAACGCTTTGAGCCATGTGCCCTGCATGCAATCTTGCATTTATAAATCTTGCATTTATATTCTTTCTAATATTTGCCATGTGTTTTCCTTACTTTATAGACTTCTTGTACACCCTATGATCCAAGGTGATAACAGGAAGCAAGTAAATTTGTATATGGCGAGCTTTTTGAAGCTATTTCCTTCCTTTCATGTGAACCACAGGGTGTATATTTCCGGTCTGGTTTTAATTTTAGACCCGAAAGTTTCAATTTAGATCCAAAAGTTAAAAAAAAATTTAATTAAAAAAAAAAAAAAAATGTGGCACTTGGCAGGATTTGAACGGAAACGCTCAGGAGTGACAGCCGACTGCTCTACCCTGAGCTATGCCGCACATTAAGTTTTTGTGGGCAAAATGCAATAGCATTAAAAAAAAATAATACAAATTTTAGACTGCTTTTTTTAAATGTTTTTATTAGGTCGCTTTCGTCGTTCTTGTGCCCGGATTTTTGCATTCGATTTTGAACCAACTTCCTGTTGTGCTAGGGTCTTGAAATTTTCACCACAGTTCAGGTCGCGATGACAATGCAATATTATGAAAAAAAATTCCGATAGGTGGCGCGTGGGTCGCTATATTTTCAAAAATCGCATTTATGGTCCGATTTGGCTGAAATTCGGAACATGTATTACTACTATGAAAAGAAATATTTTCCTAAAAAAAATTCCGTTAGGTGGAGCTGAGATCGGGGTAATAAAAACTGAAAATCCTAATTATGGACCGATTTAGCTGATATTTAGCGTGTGTATTACTTAATCAATTTCCAAATGTTCAAAAAAAAAAAAATGCACCCGCTAGGTGGCGCGTGAGTCGCTCGATTTACGAAATGCGAAGGTCTGTTTTCGGTGTCGATTAATTTGTTTTTCAACGAACTTCCCTTTGGAGTAGAATCTTGAAATTTTCACCGTCGTTTAGTTTCCTGGCCCCACGCAGTATAACAAAAAAATAAGTCCGATAGGTGGCACACGGGTAGAGATATTTGAAAAGTTTAATTTCCAGAGATTTTGCTTTGGATTTTGAACTAACTTCCCATTGAGCTGGGGTTTTGAAATTTTCACCATCGTTCAGGTTTCGCTGACAATGCATTATACAAAAAACAAATCCAAAATATTGCTTTAATTGCAAAAGTCCCATTTATCGGTCTATCTTCCTTATTGCTATCTGAATATTTCGTACACATGCTATAATGCGCATGCTATAATGCGTTTTCAGCGCCATAAACAGCATCGAAATTTCGAATATTTCATCTGCATACATTTAGGCGCAGTCACTGTTGCACAAATGCTTATAATGCTTAAAAAAGAATAATTTTATTCATGTAACCATAGGCACACCGCGTAAAGCGTGTAATCGTAGAAAATTGCCGAATGCGTAAATGAACTGTCAAAATTTTATGGAACGAAGCAAGGCGAATTCATACAGGTGTGCTCGAGCGAATTCAGATCTACACGCACGCACACACTCCTTGTGGCTGTAAATGTCAGACAAAGCAACAACATAAGCAATTTGACAGCTACGATTTGATTTTCAGGGAAGAAGACGAAACCATATGGTGGGAGGATGCCACCTGTAATGAATTCGCCTTGGAACGAAGTTTACACAAATTCGGTCAACTTCCGCGAGGAGTTTAGTGTGTAAACACCTCGAAAAATTACCCAATTCGATTACGCTGTTCGACATGCAGTTTTTCAAAGCAGTCAATCCACACTAGACAAAAATAGAAGAATATGCTAAAAAATGGGTCAAAAATTAAATTAATAAGAATTTCAAAATAAAAAGTATTCACATAAATTTATCTATATCGTTCATCTAACTGAGCTGTTAAATGTATATATTTACGCTTTTGTTAAGTTATATGGTTACATGAGTACCACTAATATGACACAGAATATCCAATTACAATCTTAGAAATTTTCACAGACTCACAACTAAAAAGTATAAAATAAAAAATAGAATAAAAAATATTTTTAATTTAAAATGTTTTTAAAATGAACTAAAAACTGGAAAATAATTTCCCCTCTGCCTACATAGATTCTTCGCCACGTAAAGCTTATCTGGAACATTTGTGAGTGGGAATTCTTATAGGTATTAAATAATTTTTGGAGTTTGAAATGTATAAAAACATTTGGCGCTTGCTATATCGTTTTTTTAGAAAAGCTCATATCGGTAATAAGATTGTTATAAATTAATGCGAACCATCTTTAGCGTGCGCCAATGTTTTTATACCTTTCAAACTCCAAGTACTATTTAATACCTATAAGAATTCCCACTCACAAATGTTCTAGATAAGCTTTACGTGGTGAAGAATCTATGTAGGCAGAGGGGAAATTATTTTCCAGTTTTTAGTTCATTTTAAAAACATTTTAAATTAAAAATATTTTTTATTCTATTTTTTTTTCATTTAGATCTTAAATCGAAACCAAAAAAAAAAAAAAAATTGAATATCTTTGTAGGTATTTAGAAGGTTTGAAATATTCCATCTAAAAAAAACGCTTAAACTTTAGACGGGTTTAAAATTTAAGCTCATTTTTGAAAGTTCAAGTGGACAGAAATTTTGTAAACTCGACAGTAAAGTCTGGCAAATCAACTGCCACAGTAGAATCCTTGCATAGAACAACCAAATCCTAACCAAAATGTCAAAAAACAACACAAAGATATATACTTTAGAATTTAAAATATAATTAATATAATAACGAAAAAGTGGAATACAAAAATACATATTTAATTTAAAAATAATCGCTAAAACTAAAATGTTACATATTTTCTTAAATATATTAAAAATGTCTTAAAGTATTAAAAAGTAGCCTTATATGCCTAAATCTTCTACAATGAAAACCAAACTTCAATGTCCCCAATCTTCTGATCCAAGTGAATTTTTTGTAAGATGTGACGCGTCGGTGTCCTAGCGTAGTTTGATTCGTTGCAGCCAACTCTTATCCATTCCCATGCTCCCGGGGTCAAAATCTGCTGATCTAATATTTCCAGTCTTTGACGCTTTCGAGGTGGTGGATGTGCTGTTTCGCTGAAGTTATTTCCATATGCATGTCTTTCAACTACTTCCAGCATATCGTCGATGTCATCCACGTGTTGCCGCTTAAAAGATGAACTTTCCCCCTTTAAAAATGCTGCGATTTCATTAATTTGCGCTTCCTCCAGATCTTCGAGGCGTCTTTCTCTTACACGCCGATTCTGGAACCAATATTTTACCTGCTTCTCGCCAACACCTAGTGCATCTGCTAACTCCCTCCTACGTTGGTTTGAGATGTACTTCCTCCTACCGTATTCCTCCTCCAACATATTTACTTGGTTCTGCGTGTATACTGTGCGGAATGCAGCTTCGGGTCTCATTTTGAAATTCTTGTTCTTGCTCTTGCTCTTGCTTGCTCCTTCTATCAATTGCAAAGTTTTTTTGCTAATGAATGCTTCAGATATTAGCAGAGTCCTTTTATAGGACATCTGGTAGGTGTCTCAAAGGGCAGGTATCTAACTGACTAGCGCTTAGTTCGTGTGGTCGAATACTGGGGTAGCTACCTACCTGCCTAAGTTCTTGTAGATATTTTGACATGCAGGAATGTTTTGCATGTACCTGACACCCTTTCATAGAATCCTTACACTCAAAACATGTTGTTTACAAAATTTGTGATCGCATTGTTTTTTAAACTTGTGGAAAATTTTCAAGATCAACCCTGCACACCTACGCGCAAGCGTGTCCTTTTTTTCTCATAGCACAAGGTCGCATTCAGGTACAACAGGATATGGATATATCTCTACATTTTCAAGATATTGTTTTTCAGTGTTTATTTGGAAAACACATATTTGAATAAAAAAGTATTCGAAGAATAACAGTTACAGTACCCCGTTTCTGTAAAAAATCTACAAAATTCTCGATTTTAATGTCGTCACACTCGACTCTATTCAAAATTGGAAAAACAAATTTTTTTCTCACTACCTTTACAATCGACAAAACAAATTTATTTTTTTACAGAAACAAAAAATATTAGTGTGGCGTCAAAATGACGTCAAATCGACTATTTCAATCAAGACGATCGCTCGAATTGAGTTACAGAACGCAGTACAGAGCGGCAAATGTCTCATGATATCGAAGAACACTTTAAGGGATGCATTTAAGATAAACCTATTTCAAAGTTCCATTTCCATTTTTCGGAATAAGGAATGCAAATTTTCAGTGGGTGATTTTCAAAGAAATCTTGAGATGGGGCGTTTTTTAGAAATAGCTATATGGGTGTTTCCAGCCTTACGGACGTTCCATGCTGTCTCACACTGTTTTAAGTATAAAACCTATAGTAGGCTTTGGTTCAGAATAATTTTTTTTTGTCATATGTAGCCTTTGTACTCATCCATCCAACAGAACCGTGTGAACCTCACATGGGTCCCGGGATAAAGAGACATTGAGGGAAATTGTAGGGCAGACGAACGTGCGAGGCAGGGCACATTCTAAATACCACAATGACATACATTAGGGTGATTCTAAATCAAATAAACAATTTTTTTTGGTAATTAGTTAGTAATTGACTGCGAGGGTTAAGTTAAAGAGCTCTTTTTTGCAAGAGTTTCTTATCAATTACCAACTTTTGAGGGGATAACACCCAAAAAAAATTTTTTTTAATCGCCCTAATCTCTACATATAATAAAATTGTAACAGGTCGATGTCTGTACATGGCAGACATCAGCAAAAAATTGATTGGGGGAAGCATTAGTAAGCGAGTAGAATACAAATCAACCATTTTAAAAATTTTTGTGTGTCTGTTTGTCTGTCTGTCCGTATGTTTGTGGCCGTATCACTCTGAAAGTAATGAATGGAATTGAATGAAACTTTTTTCGTTGGATTGCTCGACGGTCAACTTAAAATTTAAGATATTACTTTTTTCGATATCTCACTCAAAACATGTTGTTTACAAAATTTGTGATCGCATTGTTTTTTAAACATGTGGAAAATTTTCAAGATCAACCCTGCACGCCTACGCGCAAGCGTGTCCTTTTTTTTTCTCATAGCACAAGGTCGCATTCAGGTACAACAGTATATGGATATATCTCTACATTTTCAAGATATTGTTTTTCAGTGTTTATTTGGAAAACACATATTTGAATAAAAAAGTATTCGAAGAATAACAGTTACAGTACCCCGTTTCTGTAAAAAATCTACAAAATTCTCGATTTTAATGTCGTCACACTCGACTCTATTCAAAATTGAAAAAAAAAAAAATGTTTTCTCACTACCCTTACAATCGACAAAACAAATTTATTTTTTTACAGAAACAAAAAATATTAGTGTGACGTCAAAATGACGTCAAATCGACTATTTCAATCAAGACGATCGATCGAATTGAGTTACAGAACGCAGTACATAGCGGCAAATGTCTCATGATATCGAAGAAAACTTTAAGGGATGCGTTTAAGATAAACCTATTTCAAAGTTCCATTTCCATTTTTCGGAATAAGGAATGCAAATTTTCAGTGGGCGATTTTCAAAGAAATCTTGAGATGGGGCGTTTTTTAGAAATAGCTATATGGGTGTTTCCAGCCTTACGGACGTTCCATGCTGTCTCACACTGTTTTAAGTATAAAACCTATAGTAGGCTTTGGTTTAGAGTAATTTTTTTTTTGTCATATGTAGCCTTTGTACTCATCCATCCAACAGAACCGCGTGAACTTCACATGGGTCCCGGGACAAAGATACATTGAGGGAAATTGTAGGGCAGACGAACGTGCGAGGCAGGGCACATTCTAAATACAACAATGACATACATTAGGGTGATTCTAAAAACAAATAAACAATTTTTTTTGGTAATTAGTTAGTAATTGACTGCGAGGGTTAAGTTAAAGAGCTCTTTTTTGCAAGAGTTTCTTATCAATTACCAACTTTTGAGGGGATAACACCCAAAAAAAAATTATTTTTTTTAATCGCCCTAATCTCTACATATAATAAAATTGTAACAGGTCGATGTCTGTACATGGCAGATATCAGCAAATTGATTGGGGAAGCATTAGTAAGCGAGTAGAATCCAAATCAACCATTTTAAAATTTTATGTGTGTCTGTCTGTCTGTCTGTCCGTATGTTTGTGGCAGTATCACTCTGAAAGTAATGAATGGAAATGAATGAAACTTTTTCGTTGGATTGCTCGACGGTCAACTTAAAATTTAAGATATTACTTTTTTCGATATATCAACCGGTTTTGGAGTTATCGTCCAATATGTGGACTATGTCTGTCTGTATGTTTGTGGTCGTAACACTCTAAAAGTACTAAATAGAATTGAATGGTTGGATAGCTACACGCTCAACTTAAAATTTAAGATACATATTTCAACGGGTTTTGGGGTTATCGCACAATATGGGGACCAGGAGTCATTTTTGACAACAACGCTTGAGGTTGATGGCGAACCTTTTTCGTCTGGACACCTCACATGTAGGATCCAGTTCCCACCTCGTATTAGCCTTTTCGGCGAAAACCGAGAGAAGCTTGTATCTACTCGTAGCAAGAGGAGTAGAAATACTTATGTGGTGCAGAAATATCTGGTACACCACTATGGCCCGGGAGCCGCATAACTGTTGTCGTGCATCTCGAGGCTAGGTTATTTACCGACTGTCTTCAGTCAATTGCTACCTCTTGATGTTGCCTTGAAGAGAATCGATAGCCGACTGACTGTCAGAGTGAATTAAAACAGATATTGTGGTTTTCGAAAGCAGAAGTTTGGTTCGAAAGACATTGCATTGGTTTCAGAGTGTATGTCGCTACCAAAGTTGCCATCCATTTTGGAGCCATCCGTGAAGATGGATGTGGCCTGCGGGTCCAGAGTTTGTACGTTCTCTCATTCGTGCGTCTCAGTGATCCTTTATGGAGAATTTGTTGTCTAGAGAAAAGGTCGGAGTGGTGTAGTAAGTTTCCGTGTGTGGTTTCCAGAATATTAGTCTATCCGAATGTGGTGTCGTTCCATATCGAGACCGCATTGAGTCCTATCGCGCTGCATCTGGCCTAGGGGCTTGCGTGGAGGGAAGTGCGCCGGTAACAAGCAAGCCATCAGACAAATACACTCTACCCATCCTGCATACATTAAGGTTTATTTCGAGTGCTGGGCACCATACCGTGAAACCGTAGGAGAGTACCGGTCGATCGGTGACGACCGCGGTGTGCAGCCAATACCTTATTTGTGGTTTTAACCACTACCTTTTTTCCCACTTTAGAGACAAAAAGAGCAGTAACAGCTTTCCTGGATGTCTCCTTGACATACCTGTTCCAGGTTAGGTTGCTGTCAGGAATTACGGTATTTACCTTCGTTTGTGAGTTGAGTCTCACTCCATTTAAGAGTGTTGACCTAACTGGTATTTTGTATCGTATGGTATTATTAGGATTAACATTGACTCCGCTCTCCATCTTAACCACTCCTCATCAAAGTGTAGTGCGGAGAGCTCTCAAAAAGTTGGAGATGTTCACCGATTGCCGTTAGAGCTATATAATCAGGATATGCGATGACATGGCAACCGGTTCTTTCCAATTTTATAAGAAAGGTGCTATCCGTTAGGCTCCATAGTAGTGGGGATAAGACTCGCCTTGAGGGGGCACCCCTCACTTTGGTATGCACCGTAAGCTCTGCCTTCTTTGGCCTGGAAAAACAAGCGAAAAGGGAGTCTGGCGGTGAACCAGGATAAAAAGAATCGCCGCAGCTGTACCTTGACAGTCAGTCTTGATAGTTACAAACCAGAAACTTTGCCCGATTTCGTCTATTTGCGAACCAGCTACAACGGCCTGGACTGAGATAGAAGAGGGATAGAGCAGGTAGAGGATAACTTAACCTTCTTTGCATAATAACAATAACGATAAATGATGATGAAGTGAAACCGATGCAATATTCATAAAAAACTCAACAAATATCTTAAAAATATGTAAAAAATATGCTAAAAATATTCCAAGTTTATGAAAATATGCAAAAAATATGCAAATATGTAAAACATACTAGCTAAAAAATAAATCTATTTTTGACATAACCAACTTACAACTTGGTCCGAGATTTCTATGATGTCAAACAAAAATATGCATTTGCATACAATTCCGAGCTCTGTTTATAACTATTGCTCTTTTAGAATGTGTAATGTTGATGTTAAAAATCATTGAGATTGGACCAATATAACACATCGCCCCCATATAATCGATAGTTTCGATAATTTCGGTATGAGCTAAAGTTAAACTCACACAGGCTGTACTAGGGATCGAACAGTTAAAATCGTAATGCTTATTCATGAAAGGTATATATCCTTCGACACAGCCGAAGACAGCTTTTCTTACTTGTTATATATAGATAAATCTCATACACACGACATACAACGAAAAATATAACATTTTTGAACAGTTTTAAGGCGTCGCCAGGACGCTTGTCAAGCACCGCCTTTTAACAGCTGTCATAACACTGTCAATGAGTAACTGCTATGTTCGTGTTTTGTAATACAGATTGTTAAATTTTAGTTGTTTCTTTTTATTTTGCTTTTTATATGTATAAGTTTACATGAAGAAAGCATTCACGTAGCTAGACATAATAAAAAGAGGAGAGTGGAAAGGGTACCTATGAGAGCTGTGTTAATGCTGAACACCCCTAAAACGTGGATGTAAAAGAGATAGAATAAAGTGCAACATTTTTAAGCTACTTTTTTTCGCTGGCAGATTGTAACTGCCACGAAATTCAGCAAACAAGTTGCAGCTTTCTCGTGAACTAGAAGAGCAATGGTAATAGAGTTAAAAGTTTAGCGCCATCGCATTTATCTGTTGCAACACCTTCTTTGAGCTTTGTTTGTGTGAATAAATGGTTTGACGGTTCGTTTGTAGTGGTCTTTAAAAGCAGAGACAAAAGTTTTACTTAGTAATGTCGCAAGAGGTATATTAATTGTAAGCAAATCATAGGAATTGTAGAAATAAATTGAAAGTTTAGAATGATCTGCAAAGTCTCAACAATACCCTAGAAACGATACTGACCGATATGAAGTTGTCGAAAAATCGAATACCACGTATAATGTCATCTTCATTCGCCACCAATGCAGGTGTACCGTGAATTTGTAATTCCCACATTTTCGTACACTAACTACTATAAATATTCTGTAATTTCATTAAAAATAATAAAATAAGTAAGCCTATTATGGGTAAACATGCTTAAGTTTCAGGCACTAATAATATGTACCATTTCTGCAAATACAAGTTGTTCGCTTGATATATAGCCCACCGTAAAACCAACTAGTTTTTAAATATCTCACTGTCATAAAGCAAAGCGAGCAGAAGTTATGTGGGGTTCATGCTGAGTTTTAAAAGCAGCATTTTCCATTTTCGGGCATAAGCGTTCGAAAAGCTTTTATGCTGCTGCATTAAGTAAATGTGCATTTAGCTAATTTTCGAATGTTTAAAGTGCGTTCCTACAGTGGAAGTATGCTTGCCTTTCCAGATAAACTCCATTTATTTTATAAAAGTGAGTTCGTAGGTAAAGAAACCGACTTTTCAAAACAAACTTGGAAACTCTTCACCTAGAAAATTGCAACTTTTAACAGGAAAAATGTTTGCATAACAACGTTGACTTGCTTGGTGAGAAGATATCCTAATATAAACAGCGGAAAAAGTATGCAACATTTTTTTCACTTTTTCTTCATACAATAAAATTTTTTCGTACTGTATCTTCGGAGATGCTAAAGCTAATGCAGAAAAAAAGTATCATATAGTTGCGTTTAGCTCTCAAGAATTCTATGGCAAAATGCTGAATTTCAGCATGAACATCACATTAGCTTTCAAAAGTTTTATGGTAAATGCAGAAATAAATGCTGCATTTTGGGCTAAGCGCTAAAATGTGAGGATAATGCAAAATGCAGGCCTAGCATGAACCCCACTTTAGTTTTAGAAATTCTTAGAGTAATGTGGTGAAAGTCAGTGGGATTTCATCTATAAATATATACAATTTTTGCGGCTATCATAATTTCTAACGCCACTAGCGAGATTTTCGCCGAGATTCTCTTCCAACTTGTGGCGTGCTGTGTTTGAATTTTGTTCTACAAATTGGCGAGACCTACAGTTTTTTGCCGACACCGATCTGACCTGGAAAGCAAATGAATTTTTTCAACTTAAGAATATATCAATTGTATCTTAGAATAGTCAAATGTTATTTACAAAGCGTCAAATATATTTTGGAAAGCGTCAAATGTACTTTAAAAACCCGCCTTATTACGTTTGGGGCCGTGATCGGAGACGGTTAAGGCGTGCAGCACAAGGACCACATTGCATATGGTGCATGTAAACGCAAAAAATACAACTTATAAGATAGTTTGAACTTTGATTCCCGTATGAAATGCTCTAACGGTCACCGATCGGAAAGCAAGGCAAGCCTACCAAGGCCACTCAAATTTACTGCGCACCCTCTGTGTAGAAAACGTACCCTGCAGGTTAGGGGTTTCGAAGATGCCCGAAGTAGGTATGCCTGTCTTAAGGGGTGACTAAAATCCACTTTGACCCCGGCGACGAAATCGTTCTCAAGACCGTCGGGCTTGTACCAAAAGATGCTATTCAGCGGAACGTACCGTATTCAAATCCCGCAAAGGACTGTCAACAGCAGTACAACCCTGGCTGGTCCGTCACGTAACCTTTTTTAGTGGATCTTCCGACTAGTCCAGGCGAAGTACTACTATAAACCCGGTGAAATCAACATAAAAAAAGTTCTTTAGATAAACGGTGTCGCCCCTCGGCAGGGGTTTGCCAAACTCTCCGAAAGTGTTTCTGTCATGAACGGCTTCTCAGCAAGAATTCATAAGCTTTGCAGGTGCCGTCCGGAGTAGGCAAAAAACTGTAGGTCCCGTCAATTTGTAGGGAAAAATTCGAAAGCAACACACCGAAAGATAAAATGTTGACATAGTAGCTCCCTCTTGGGCAAGAGCATAGATTCCCGGGCATAAGCAACATGCAGGCAAAGAAAAGCAAGGAGAAAATCCCGGCTTTGTGAAATTCAAATTATTTTCAAAGTTATAGCTATCACCACTTTTCGAAATTCCTTACTTTTTGATGTAAACACTTCCGCTCCCTTAAAGTGCCAACAAATTTTTTTTTTTGCTAATAGTTACTAATGTAATGCCCAACAACATCATACAAAAGCGCCATCTCGCCACGATGGAGAAGTTAAAAATAATGTTTGTAAAAAAAAATTTTTTGCAAAAATTGGAAATGTCCTTTTGTAGAAGATACCATATTTTATATATATTTAAAAAATTAGCAAAAGCGGTTTGACCAATCGTGAGAAACTCATCAAAAAGTGAGAAATTTCGAAAACTGTTGATAGCTATAACTTTCAAAATAATTCGAATTTTGAAAAATTTTTGTTTAATCGTTCTGAGCCATACTACCAACTTTCAATAAAATACATGGCCGTCGAAAAAATTATAGGTGGCTCACTTAAAAAAAGACTCGTTTATAGTAGACAATTCCTTACAAATTTAACTACCAAATTATACTATAATTATACTATTTTAGTTATTTAGCATACCGAATTATGTCAATTTATGTGATTTTCGAAATTTTCCATATTGAAAGTGGACGTGATTGGGAAGCGATTTCGTTTAATTTCAACAGGTATACTTCCTATAACTCTAGTATACCTTGTGCCGAATTTCACGATTCTACCGTAATCAGTTTAAAACTTACGACCAGTCTTTTAGGTGATTTTATAAATTTTCGATATCGAGAGTAGATGTGGTTGGACGGGGATTTTATCCAGTTTCATCACGTATACTCCCAACAGTACTAGTATGATTTGTGTCAAATTTCATCGTTCTACCATAATTTGCTTAAAAGTTACGACCAGTCGAATTTTCAAAGAATGGGGGGGCGAGGGTGCGGCGTCAGTCCAGTGTCCAAGGACACTGACGTTCGTGATTTCACTCGTACAACACTCCATTTCGGAGCCATCGGTGCAATGTGTGCTATTTATTGTTATAATGGTCAAAAGTTCAGCGACACTGTAAATAAAATAATATATTCAATTAAGCTTCAACTAATAAATTTGCTTATGACTTCTATTTAACCATTTAACTTCTAACCTTTTGTGCGACAACAAACGAAAAATTAAAAAAATTAATTATTATATGAAATGCTAAACACGGATTCACTCTACAGAGCCGCTGTTATGTGTGTATGTATGTAGGTATGACCACTTGCATTGTGAGAAGAAAAGTTGTTTTGTTGGCAGCAATAATAAACATGAGCCAGCCCGTCAACTTTATTGAGCGTAGGTACAAAGAGTGTTTACAAAAACTGTTAGAAGGTATTCAGAGAATCAAATTCTTGCCTAGACATGATGTTTTGAAAATAAACAAAAAGAAAAACACAAATAAGTTACATACATCGTTCACAACTCCCTTCGGGGTAAAGCGTGAAACAGAATCAGTCCGTCAATACGTCAGTTACGTTACGTACGTCAATTTTATAGCGAATACTATATACACGTATCCGTCGTATCTGGCGTTTCTCATACAAACACCCGCAGTCTACTTTGCTGTCAGTTATTTCGACGTACTGACGGATTGATTCTGCTGAACGCTTTAGACTGTGAAATAAAATAAAATGGAAATTAATAAAAAAATGTAAAATAAAGTAAAATAAAAAATAGAAAAATGATTGAAAGTAAAGAAATAAATTTGTTGGAAATGAAAGGAAAGCAAATAATATAAAATAAATAAAAATAAAGCAAAATGGAATAAATAAATCTATATATATAAAAATGAAATGGTGTATAATTGTAACGCTAAAACTCGAAAACGGCTGCACCAAATGAAATACTTCCTTTGGGTGATTTGTTTGTAATTACCACACGCAGGTCATGTCTTAAAATCAGAACAAAATATTAAGGGGGCGTGGCACCTCCCATACAAACTGAATTTTTCAAGTTGAATATCTTCAAAAGTGTTTAAGGTAGGAACATGAAAATTGGTATAGAGCTATAGGATAACAACACCATTCTCACCCATAAAACTTGGGGTTATCCAATAAGGGGGCGTGGTACCTCCCATACAAACTAAATTTTTTAAGCAGAATATCTGTGAAAGGGTTCAAGGTAGGGACCTGAAAATTGGTATAGACCTATATGGTATCAAAAACCTTCTTACACATAAAAGAAGGGGTAATCGGAAAAGGGGGCGTGGCACCTCCCATACAAACTGAATTTTTCAAGGTGAATATCTTCAAAAGTGTTTAAGGTAGGAACATGAGAATTGGTATAGAGCTATAGGATAACAACACCACAACACCATTCTCACCCATAAAACTTGGGGTTATCGAAAAAGGGGGCGTGGTACCTCCCATACAATCTTTAATTATTTTGGTTGTTAATCTATATATATAAAAATGAAATGGTGTTCAGTCGTTACGCTAAAACTCGAAAACGGCTGAACCAAATCATATACTTCCTTTAGGGGGTTTGTTTGTTATTACCACGCGCAGGTCATGTTATAAAATCAGAACAAAATATTAGGGGGGCGTGGCACCTCCCATACAAACATTTTTCTTCAAGGTGAATATCTCTAAATGGGTTTAAGGTAGGGACCTGGAAATCGGTACAGACCTATAGGATAACAACACCATTCTCACCAATAAAACTGGGGGTTAACCAAAAAGGGGGCGTGGCACCTCCCATACGAATGAAATACTTCTAAGTCGATATCTCTGGAAGTATTCATGTTAGACCACTGAAATTTGGTAAGGGATTATATGAGATCGACCCCTACACCTCCAAAAAAGCTGGGGATAACGAAAACGGGGGCGTGGCACCTCCCATACGAATGAAATACTTCATAGTCCATATCTCGGGAAGTGTTTAGGTTAGACCACTGAAATTTTGTGAGGAGTTATATAAGATCAATCCCGGATACCTCCAAAAAAACTGGTGATAAGGAAAAAGGGGGCGTGGTTTCTCCTATATGAAGGAAACATTTCATAGCCCATATCTCTGCAAGTATTTATGTTAGACCACTGAAATTTGGTGAGGGTTTATATGTGATCAATCCGTAATACCTCCCAAAAAACTCGAGTTAACGATAAAGGGGGCGTGGCACCTCCCATACGAATAAAATATTTCATAGTCCATATCTCGTAAAAAATTTAGTCCAATGAAAAATAAATTAAAGCCTCGGATGAGAACCCCTCTTTAATGTTGACGACCCGGCAAAACGAATAAGGCATAATGATTTGGATATTAGGGCATGTACCGGGAATGTCCGGACCCTTTCAAGGGACGGTACCGCTGCCCGACTGGTTGATGTCCTCGTTAACGCAAAGGCTGACATCACCGCCCTGCAGGAAATGCGATGGACGGGACAAGGAAAGACGACCTTGTGACGTATACTACAGTGGCCAGACACGCGGCAAAGCGCGTGGTGTAGGATTCGTGGTGGGAAAGAGACTTCGCCGCCAAGTACTAGCGTTCACCCCCGTGGACCAGCGTCTCGCTGCGATCCGCATCAAAGCGAAATTTTTCAACATAACATTTATCTGCGCCTATGCGCCGACTGAGGAGACGGACGACGCAGAGAAGGACTCCTTCTACGATAAACTTGAACAGACTTATGATCGCTGCCCCCAACATGATATCAAAATCGTGCTCGGCGACTTTAATGCGAAGGTGGGCAAGGAAGGAGTCTTTGGTCCAACAGTTGGAAAATTTAGTCTCCATGATATAACATCCCCCAACGGCACTAGGTTGATTGATTTCGCCGCTGCTCGCAATATGGTCATCAGTAGTACCAGGTTCCAGCATAAACGAATACACCAAGCCACATGGCTGTCTCCTGATCAAAGAACAAGAAACCAGATTGATCATGTCATGATCGACGGCAGACATAGCTCCACCGTTCTGGACGTGCGTACCCTTCGTGGTCCCAATATCGACTCGGACCATTATCTTGTTGCAGCCAAGATACGCACACGCCTCTGTGTAGCAAAGAAAGTGCGCACAGTAACGGAAGGAAAGTTTGACGTCGAGAAGCTGCGCACGACACAGACAGCTGACAATTTCTCCACTCGACTCTCACACCTGCTATCGGAGAGCAATCCTCGACCTAACGATGCAACCGAGCAATGGAAGCATATCTCTCACTCATTACGTACCGCCGCTGAGGCCACTATAGGGTTCCAGCGAGCCCGCAAAAACAACTGGTACGATGAGGAGTGCAGCACTGCCTCGGACAAAAAGGACGCTGCCTACAGGGAGACGTTGCGAACGGGCGCAACCCGCAGTGTATGGCAACGCTATCGTGAGGCAAAGAAGGAAGAGAGACGCCTTTTCAGAAAAAAGAAACGTGAGGCCGAAAGGCGTGAGTGTGAGGAGCTTGAGATGCTGGCTGACAGGAATGATGCCCGAAAATTCTATGAAAAGATCCGGCGGATGACGGAAGGTTTTAAGACCGGGGCAAGTTCCTGTAAGGACAATAATGGCGACCTGGTAACCGACGTACAGAGTGTACTTAAATTATGGAGGGAGCACTTCTCCTCACTGCTAAATTGCGAGGGAGACGTCGAACCCGATACCCCAATCCCTGACGATGGAAAAGTCGTCCCACCACCTGACTATGATGAAGTGAGGATAGCTATATCCCGGCTGAAAAACAACAAAGCGCCTGGAAAAGACGGACTGCCCGCCGAGCTGTTCAAACACGGAGGCGAAGAGCTGGTAAAAAGCATGCATCAGCTCTTATGCAGAATATGGTCAGACGAGTGCATGCCTCCAGATTGGAATTTAAGTGTGCTCTGCCCAATCCACAAGAAAGGCGATCCCGCTAACCGCACCAACTACCGCGGAATCAGCCTTCTTAATATCGCATATAAGGTTCTTTCTAGCGTGTTGTGTGAAAGGCTGAAGCCCATCGTAGACAAACTGATTGGACCTTATCAGTGTGGCTTTAGACCTGGTAAGTCTACCATCGACCAGATTTTCACGATACGCCAAATCCTGGAGAAGACCCATGATAAAAGAATCGACACACACCATCTCTTTGTCGATTTCAAAGCCGCTTTTGACAGCGCAAAAAGGAGTTGCCTGTATGCCGCCATGTCTGAATTTGACTTCCCTGCAAAGCTTATACGGCTTTGCCAAATGACGTTGAGCAATACTAACAGCTCCGTCAGAGTCGGGAAGGACCTCTCTGAGCCATTTGAAACCAAACGAGGCTTCAGACAGGGCGACTCCCTTTCGTGCGATTTCTTCAACCTGATGCTGGAGAACATAATTCGAGCAGCAGAGCTAAACCGCAATGGTACAATCTTTTACAAGAGCGTGCAATTGCTGGCGTATGCCGATGATATTGATATCATTGGCCTTAACAACCGCGCCGTAAGCGCTGCCTTCTCTGGACTGGATAAAGAAGCGAAAAAAGTGGGTCTTGCGGTCAACGAGGACAAGACGAAGTATTTGCTGTCATCAAAGAAAGAATCGGCGCACCTGCGCCTTGGCAGCCACGTCACTGTTGATAGTTACAAATTTGAAACTGTGAGGGACTTCGTCTATTTGGGAACCAGCATTAACACCGAAAATAATATCAGTCTAGAAATCCAACGGAGAATCACTCTTGCGAACAAGTGCTACTTTGGACTGAGTAGGCAATTGAGAAGTAAAGTCCTCTCTCGAAGAACAAAGATCGCGCTCTATAAGTCTCTCATCATACCTGTCCTGATGTATGGCTCAGACTCATGGACAATGTCAAGAGAAGATGAGATGGCCCTTGGAGTATTTGAGAGAAAAGTTCTCCGGAAGATTTATGGTCCTTCCCGTGATGCCAACGGCGAGTATCGCAGGAGATTTAACGATGAGCTGTACGAGCTTTACGCAGATCTGACCATAGTCCAGCGAATTAAAGCCCAAAGGCTCCGCTGGCTGGGTCACGTCATGCGAATGGACAAAGAAGCTCCAGCCCAGAAGGTTTTCCAATCGTCACCCGAATTCGGCAGCAGAGGAAGGGGGAGGCCTCGACTGAGATGGAAACAACAGGTGGAGGATGACTTGAACTCCCTTGGGGTTTCCAATTGGCGTCAGTTATCGCTAAAAAGGAATGACTGGCGTGCTTTGATAGGCGACGGCCAAAATCGCTTAGGCGGTTAAGCGCCAATAAATGATGATGATGAGTCCATATCTCTAGAAGTATTTAGGTTAGACCACTGAAATTTTGTGAGGAGTTATATAAGATCAATCCCGGACACCTCCAAAAAAAAGCTGGGGATGAGGAAAAAGGGGGCGTGGTTTCTCCTATATGAAGGAGATAGGGATATGGTTTAAAATAGATATATGGATCGGGTTAGAGAAACAGACAGGGAAATAAATTTGTGGTAGGACAACGTCTGCCGGGTCAGCTAGTAAAAGTATAAAAAAAGAATATGAATGGAAGGGAATGGATAAAAGGAAAATAAAGGAAAGATCAGGTAAGGAAAGGAAAATAGAGAAAAACCAAAGGAAAGTAAAGGTAGGGAAAGGAAAGGAACGGAAAAGAAAGGGAAATAAAGGAAAGGTAATGAAAGTAGAGGAATGAAAAATGAAGGAAAATAGAGAAAAAAGGGAATAAAAGAAAAAGAAAGGAAATAAAAGGTATGGAAAAGAAATAAAGATAAAAAGAAATCAAAATAAAGGAAAGGAAGGAAAGGAAATGAATGGAAAAGAATTAAAACTAAAAGAGTTACGAAAAGGAGAAGAAAGAAAGTAAGGAAACGCAAGGAAAGGTAAGGAAAGGAAATGGCAGGGAAGGAAAGGAAAGAAAAAAGGAATGTAATGATAAATAAAGGTAAGAAAAAAGGAAAGAAATAAAAGAAATTAAAAGAAAATAAATAAAATGAAAGCAAACGAAACATAACTAAAGTAAAGTATATGAAACGAAACGAAAGGAAAAGCAAGGAAAAAAAGTAACAAGGATGAAAAAGAAAGGAAAAGACAAGACCAAAAGAAAAAGAAAGGAAAGAAAAAATAATAAAAAGAAATGAAAAGATAGAAAAGGAAAGGAAAGGAAAAGAAAGGGAAGGAAAGGTGATGAAAGGAAAGAAAGAAAAGCAAAGGAAAGCAAATAAAGCCAAAAGGAAAGAAAGGAGAGAAAAGGAAAAGAGAGAAAGACGAATAAAAACGACCTAAAATAAATAGTTATAAATATTGAAACTTTATTACTGGATGGCGTAAAGAGGAGGAAAAGGCAAAAAGAAGAGGAATGTATGGAAACGGAAAATACAAAAATAAGGAAAAGTAAAGAAAGTTTAAGAAATAGCAAAAAAGTGATAGTTAAGGAAACTGAACCTCAATAAGGTAGAGAAATAAAATACGGTTTTGTGGTTGAATTTCAACCACTGGGCAAACTCTAGTAACTAGTAAAAACCCAACATATTTGTTAAGTACGTATGAATTCCCAATGCTGTATTTATAGGACGGGTTTTACATATTTTATGAATTTGTTTTGTTCAAAACCGTTTCAATCGCTGCTTTTGATTTGGATAGCGAAAATTAAACTAGTCTATCGGAACAGCAGTAATAATACTTGTTTTTTTTTTGGTAGATCAAAAGTGTAGTAGATCTTATAAAAAATAAAAGTTTTTCAAATACAAATAATTTTTTTATACAAGGGTGGATTTAGGGGTGGAGCACGAGCCCCTTTCAGACAGACGGTAGTTTTATGTACTGCGGATACCCCATCATAATGCATTTTTATTTTTAGTCAAAAGGACAAAAAATAATTTAATTTTTTTGTGAGTTCCATATATTCCTGAACTTCTGAAGATAAACTAAGTATGGTATTTATTTTATCTATATTAGATGTTGATATTTTTTCATTTTCGACCGTTGTGCACTAAAATAATAATAAAACGCCCCAAAAAAGATCCTAAAATGTTCCCAAAATGATCGGAAAATGAAACAAAAATGATCTGACTCCAAAATGCTCCGAAACTGATCCCAAAATTGCCCCAAATTAATACAAAATAGAACCTAAATTTATCTCAAAATAGCCCCAAAATTATCCCTAATTAACCCTTAGATGATCCCCAAATGATCCGAAAAATATACAAAAATATACAATAAAAATGTAATACGGTGCAATGGTAATCCATAAAAAAAAATGTACAGGAGAAGCAAAAAACAAAAATGTTTTTACATAGAACGCATGCAAATATAGCAACTCCTAACCAAAATTCATTCAATTTGGAAGAGATCGATACCAACTATCTGATGATTTGACATTGAAAGGCCTATAGATATTATAAATAACATATCTAATGCCAGCTTCGTTCGTCACATTTTTTTCAACAAAGAGTTTTTCCTTGAACTCGTAACTCCCACATTTCTTGACACTTACTATTATAATTAGGTATGCTGTAATTTTATTGAAATTATAAAACTAGTAGCTGGGTAAACATGCTCAAGGTTCACACGCTAATAAGTATTATTATTTACGTGCTGTTCGGATACGTTTGCTGATTTTTTCCCAATAGTTAAATCAACTAGTTGTAAAATATGGTACCGATAGGTTCTGCTTTGGTACAGTGACCTATCGGCTTGGCGATTATTGATGCCAAGTTATGGAGATAACATTCGTTTCGTGGTAATGATGATTGGTGATGACGATGATAGCAGTACCCCGTTTCTGTAACTTCGATCGTCTCGACTGCAATATCCGATTTGACGACATGCTAATTTTTTTTTTTTTGTGTGAAAAAAATTAGTTTTTTTTCTTCATGTTCTGTATTTCACTTTCACTCGCTCACTTTAACTATGTAATTTAACAAAATTTTCAGAAAATTTAACTCGGAAGTGAATTGCAGAACCTGGCCCTGGATTCTCCAACAGTGAGTTTTAAAATTTTTACTTTTTCACCATTTAAAATATATGGGAAAAAAGTGTACATTTCAAAACTCACAGTTAGAGAATCCAGGGCCTGCCTGTTTGATTTATTTTCTCACTTGCTTTGGTGGTGTTTTTCAATTTTGAATCGAGTCCAGCGTGACGACATTAAAATCGAGAATTTTGTCGATTTTTCACATAAACGGGGTACAATTCATATTCTGAAGATCCCTTGTCTGGCCCTCTTGAAGTAACTCGATTTTGATATTAAAATTCTGGTTTTCATCTTATATGGACTAGTTTGGTGCTTCATTCAGATACTTCATGATAAAGATAAAATAAGATAGCCGCATTTTTTTAGTCACCGAGTCGTAAAACAGCTCAGAGCAGTACAGAAGTGAATGTAAAACTGCTGTTTCATCAATAGAACAAACACTACACGAAGGTTGTAGGGAGTTATAACGCCATAAACGATCCTTTGCTAAATATGGATTTAGTCTAGCAAGCTCGTCTCACTTAGCCTTTATTTTTTACACAGAAAAGATGCAGTGAGAGAGACGAGGAAGAACGCTGCAGAAAAATCCCATTCAAAACTTCCCTTGAAGCTGCAGCCCTCTCACGAAAGTACAACTTCTCTCTCACGAGGGTAGTAACGGAATGAAAAGAAGGAAGTCAACAATTCTATAGCCTATATCGCACTGCATGATTATAGCCGTTCAATAATTTCCAATAATATTTACTTCAATAACAATAATTAAATTATTATTAATAGCAGATATTAGAGAGAGAAGAAGAAGAATATTTACAATATAGAAAATTGGATTCGGCTTTAGCTAACATGAATGAACAAATTGCTCGGATAATAATTAGAGATCGGAAAAGTATGTCAAATCAAGCGCCTGAAAAAAACTTCCTAAATTTATTTGAAAACAAAAAGAAAAAAAAAATTATGTAAACTGTGGCAATAATGTTTGAATAATTTAAGGCGTTTTATTTTATATACTATAATAGGGTCTATACATAGTGCGTCTGACTCGCGAGTCAGCAGTGTACGTGTTGACTCGCCATCATTCTACAAAATATCAAACATATTTTGATTTTCTTGAGTCATGCTAGAGTCGGTGTAACTACTACATACACATTTTCACTAATACACCTAAACTGACTATTGACTCAGACTAATTGTGTCACAAGTTAATTAATTCGGAGTCTGGCCAAGTAATACCTAGCAACAATCATAGATATTATTTTTTATTCTTTAGAAAATTGTTAATACATTTGTGGTTTGAAGTCAAAACCCGTTTCATTTAACCAATTTCCATGAAAACTGGTCGAGTTTAAATTTGAAACCAAATTTGGTTTGACCATACATGTAGTCCAAAAAAGTTTAAAATTTAAGTTCAAATTTTTAGCCGTGTAGGTTGAATGGACGATATGGGAAAGGGGGAATGTCAGCTCATAGCCCTTTGAAAAGCGCTTTTGTCCTGAGTTGACTTCATTGTTTCTAAATGAAGAAGTTAGCACAGAATTAGGGTAGAGGTGGGAGGCTTCGACAGGTTGAGCAAAACATCATTTTTTTTTAGAAAAAATTACTTTTCCAATCCTAACTATGTACATTTTTGGAACATATCTGCATTATCCTTTAAAAATCTTTTCATTTCTTGCAAGCGTCAGGAGCAAAAAAGTAGGTGTAAAAGTAGAGTATTTAATACCAAAAGGGAGGATTCGATGGACGTTTTCTTGAACACCTTTTTTATCTTATTTGCTTGCGCAGTTTGAGTTTCATTGTCTATTAGGAATACAAAAAGGGGTTGGTGTCGATGCCTCCCAGGCCTTCTTCTATCACGAATATTATCATAAACGTAAAAATAAAATAAAAATATTTTCCTTTGCAACTCACCTTGCACGGAATCGCTTATATCACTGAGTTCCAGTTAAAATTGGTAAATACTTTCTTCAAAAATCAGCGCGATTGATGTAAGGGTAACAAAGATGCCTTAGAATGTCGAAGCCTCCCGCTTCTACCCTATCATAAGAAATTTATTATTTTCGTTCGGACGTTCAAGTATTTGATACACTTAAATACGGAAATCCTTCTGACTTGGGTAAAAAAACTTTGTGGACCGAATTGAGCATCAACAAGTAAGGAAGTCTAAGTTTGGGTAAAGCGAACATTAAATACCCAGCGGTAGTTTTCATACGATTTTCTAAATATTCCATTTCGGTATTGGGCGTGGTTAGGAAGCGATTTTGTCCAATTACGTCAGGTATACTCCCTAGTATGGTAGTATACATTATACAAATTTCATCGTTCTACTGTAATCAGTTTTAAAGTTATGACCTGTGAAATTTTCAAATATGCCTCCCTGAAAAGTGGGCGGTGCCACGCCTACTTAAAAAAATTTATCAAAAAATCATAATAGAATGACTAGGGAGTTCATCCTACCAAATTATAACATTTTAGCCATTTCCGTTACCGAATTATGTTAATTTAGGCGATTTTCGAAGTTTTCGATATCGAAAGTGGACGTGGTTGGAGGGCGATTTTATCCAATTTCATCCGGTATACTCCCAACGATACTAGTATGCTTTGTGCCAAATTTAATCGTCCTATCGTAATCAGTTTAAAAGTTAAAAAAATCATAAGAGAATGACGAGGGGAAATCACTTATAAAATTTTATCATTTTATCAGCTACCGAGATATGTCAATTTATGTGATTTTCGAAATTTTCGATATGGAAAATGGGGGCGTGGTTATCATCTGATTTCAATAGCAACTTACCTTGGCCAGAATGTAACCTGTATACATAATTTTATGCAAATAAGTATCTCAATTTTTACTCAACTTATCGTGTACACGGACAGACGGACGGACATGCCTTAATAAACTTTTTTTCCAACCTAAGAATTTTCATGTATAGATCTCTATGTATATCTATCTCAATTATTTTGTGCCGTTACGTAGTACCGTTATGTGAACAAAATTGTAATACCCTTGTACTAGTACTAGTAGGCTGGGTATAAAAATTATGGAAGATAGTCGAAAGCACCAAAGTTTTGTAAGAACCGTTGTTCCAATATTTATCAAATTATGCAAGGTGATGTGGGATATATATGAAGTATTTGAGAGGAAAGTTCTCCGGTAGATTTATGGTCCTTCCCGTGATGCCAACGGCGAGTATCGGAGGAAATTTAACAATGAGCTGTACGAGCTTTACGCAGACCTGGCCATAGTTCAGCGGATTAAAGCCCAAAGGCTCCGCTGGTTGGGTCATGTTATGCGAATGGACAAAGAAGCTCCAGTACAGAAGGTTTTCCTACCCGAAATCGGCAGCAGAGGAAGGGGCAGGCCTCGACTGAGATGGAAACAAAAGTGGAGGATGACTTGAACTTCCTTAGGAAAAATTTTATGAGCAGGTAGTTGTTTTCTTGCATCTCGTTTGTAAAAGATTATACCTCTTCTCATCATAATTAGCAAACATATAATGTTTATCCTTGAGTACGTCTATTGGAAAATATTTAATATAACTTTCACACCTTCATGACTTATAATTTTAAAACAATTTGTGCGAAAATGTTGACCCAAAAGGAAGTGTTACAAACGCGTGCGGAAAATTATAAACGTATTCGAGAAATTATTATATTATTTTTCTATGGTTTAGGTGTCAATATAGGAGCACCGTCTCGCGTAAAGGATGCTTTTAGAATGTAAGCTCAACATTGTTTGAAAGATTTTAAAACAAAAACAAAAAAGCTAGCATTGTTACCAATTCATTTGTTTTCAGTTTGACTTGGTACTATATAATAGGAATAGGCGTAACTGGACTCTATGGCAGCTGGAATATGATCAAACCTCATTTAAATAATATAACTGAAGCAGTTGAGGTAATTTTATTAAAATGATGAAAAATTGCCCATACAGCAACAATCAAATGACGGGAATGTTTGTGAGAGAGTATTCTTTTTATGAAACACAATATTTTTCACTGAGTAGTAGTAAGGAGCCTCTGGTCATACCTAACATCATACATGGCTTGGAAACGTCTAATATGTTTGAAGTAGTGGTAAAAAACTTTCCCGCGGCTGTAGGACTAGTACCAGATGGTAGCCGAACAATATGCGACAAAGTGCTGTCTGCACAAGTAACACTGCCCTAAACCGATGGGGAAAAATTCCGTCGTAAAAACCAAACATACTGCAAATACGTTTTCTGGGGACTTTTTACAAACCCAAGTTTACGTTTACGTATGTAGGTTTTCGTGTCTGAAAATGAGCAAAAAAAAGTCGCGTGTAACCAGTACACGTGAAAGAAGTTAACTTCTTAAATTCAGAAATAACAAAATATGAATAAGATGTATTCTAGAATGGTTTAGATTCACAACATCTTACTTCTGGGAAGTGGACGAGGGAACCGATAAGCATTTTAAGCTTAACAATAACAAATGAGAAAGAGACTTTTGCTTGCTTGTTTTTATGAGCACCTAGGCATACAACTTAAAAAATCAGCTAAAATTATTCCTTCAACTACTAAAAAAATCTGCTACAATCCTCTAGTACTTGGGTGACCGTGCTTGCACCTACCAACAGCATAAACTTTCCAATAGAGATTTTCAAAAAAACCAAATAGGTGGCAACCCCGTAACACACCGCAAGTGGCAACACCAAGGTGAAAAAATTAGTAATAAAATTCCATCGAAATGGGTCAGCAACCGAAATAGTGGCCAAAATGGCAAACAATAAATAAAACGCGTTCAGGTGGCAACCCTAGCTGGTCACCCGCTTGAAATTGGCATATTTGGAATACGGTCGAAAATACCTTTCATTTGATACCCATATTGGCATATTTTGCTCTATATTAAAAACAAATTGGCCATAAGTGGCAACACCCATGAACTCTGCTTGGCCTATTTATTACAATTTGTGCAATGAAAATTGCCTATGCCTGAAAGTCGGCTACAATTTCTATTTCCGTTGCATAATTAAAAATTTCATATCGACGCCTAAGAAGTTAACTTCAAAAAATTACTTTCTAAAAAACGACTGGACATTTATTGCTCCGCAGCTTTTGCGCTTTCTTTTATACACCGCTCAATTTTGTTGTATTATTGTGCCCCTCTTTATTATTGTTATCATTATAAATGCATTTCTTTCTAGCCCATTTTTATAGTATGTCAAATAGTAACTGCTATAGTGAAATTGATTTACATGGTTTTTAATCAGCATCGTTTCTATGAGCTGTTGGAGCGCGCCTTAACCCATAGTGTACTGGGCACGATTGATATTTTTGAACAAGGTATTGTATTTATTTGTGACAGTTTTTAAATTAAGCCGGTGCTCCATTAATAGCCTCTTGGGCGCTGCCTTAGCTGCTTTTTCGTTCGTTTTATCAGTGCAAGTAAGAGCTGACGAACGAGTTTTACATCGCATGAAACGCAGAAGAGGCTAGTCGTGGAGTTCCACCTTAATGCTCACCTCCTTAGTGTACGCAACGTTCTTAAAATTTTCTTACAGGACATCCCATAAATCCGAAATTAAAGAATGAAATAAATGATGCTATAAATGTTATATGGAGCATCACTCGTAAACAACTACAAATCTATTTCACTGTCTACGTGTTCATAATGTGCATGTACATCATACCACCCAATGTCATCAACTATTATCACTATTTTAAAGGGACGCCTAACTATGTTTATGTAACAGGTAAGTAATTTGTGTTGGTAAAAGCCTTTTTGAAGTTTTGCGTAAAAATATCCCATTAGTGGTGTAAAATAAAAGATAATAGGTATGCAAAGCTAACGATATTGCATAAGCTATGATTATTTCGTTCATTTCATATCTTCTGCATTACATACCAATGTAATTCGCAGAAGGTTTATGGAATTTTTGGAATACATAGTTTATAGCCGCCTCAACAAATCGTGGTTTTAGCTCTGTGCTATCCTCTTATGCATACGCTTCGAAGGGGATTTAAGCCCCTAATGACAACGATGCATAGAAAACCTTTTGGAAGGGACCAGTCCCTAAATAAATAAAATGTGGGTATAGTGAGTAGTTATCCAGATGCCTGTCTCAGAGCCTAGTGCTGAGTGTCATTCAGCTTTTGCTGCTAACTGCAAAGTCGTTACTGCTAACGCTCACCCTCATTTAATAACAACAATAAAATTAATAATTTAAAAATTAGAATATTATTCACAAACGGCCAAAAGTCCACCAAAGTTTCAAATATTCTCAAATTAATGACCACAAACTCATAACATACATACATATTAATCGCAGGACACAGCGGAAAAAGCCACCCTGTGAAAATAAGCTGCATCTGTCAGTAAAATGATCACAGGGTGCACTAAAATCCTTGACACTGCTAGTATAAATGGCGGCCGATTGATGTCGCTCTAGTTGTCGATAAGGTAGTATAAAAACAAAAACTAATATAATGAATACCTACTAAATGAGCATGATGGATATAAGCTGGCAATATTTTCAACGCAGTGTAAGAGGTACACACTCCGGGCTTGGAAATTCCTAATCCCCTTGGTTCTTGGTTCGATGACCAACAATAGGTGATGAAAAATTTCTATACACATAGCCATTTGAGAAGTCCCTTGAGCAAGGCCGAAATTACGTAATCATGGTAGCTTGTAGTTGTTGTTGCTTTTCCATCTTGTTCACTAATAATAAAACACAGAATAATTTAAGAAAAATTATTCACAAACGGTCAAAAGTCCACCAAAGTTTCAAAAATTAGAATAAAAAAAATTAATAATTTAAAAATACCGGCGGCGGTGGGATTCGAACCTTGTCCGCCGGAGTGTGACTTGGGTACGTCAACCACTGTGCCACAGCTCATACTCCTTAGCCAATAACTAAATACATATAATAATAAACTACTCTCCGCCCACCATTTAACTTCAGCTTAGACAATATTTTAGTCATAGGCCGATATACACAGTGTGAGAAATTAAGAAAAGGTATATTTTAATAAGAGCATAATTAAAGTTCGAGGACTTTGTTCCCTTATAAGAATAAAGAACTCCAATAGTCCTTATAGCAAAAACACAAACTTGGTTTCTTCCATTCTCATACTTTTCCTTTTCAGTCTCTGCTTCATCCTATTTTGATGATAAGGTCATGTCATTTCCACGTTACCATTTACACGCGTATTTGGATTCGTGTGCAGTGCATATATGCGCCACCGGTAAGTATCTAGATATTTTTGTAACAAATTCGTAGTTATTGATATCCACAAGTTATATGTAGACCTGCTTTATATTATGAAAGTAGAAATAATTTGAGAAGTTTAAAATACGTTTCGAAGTGAGGAAGTAATATATTTGATGGTGTTATATCGAGCCATAACCACCAAATTGACGTAAGGGCGTAAGAGACATTTAGGGCGTAAGAAACAATTTGTATACTGACATTAATTTTATTTCCAATGAAAGAAACTTGTCTACTGTAACATTTTATTTTTGTCTCTTACGTCAATTTCGCGGTTATGGCTCGATATAAGTAGTTAAGAAAAATGTTGATATAAGAGCATTGCCAGAGATGTGTGAAAGCGGGAGAAACATGATATTTTTGGAAGTAGAGATTAAATACGAGGACCTCAAAATACCAGCTGATGGGTGCAATGCTTCCAAAATTATAAAATACAGTAATACCCGGCGTGCTTTGCTAAGCCCAAGAAGAACACCTGAATAAGATTTTACCATTTTTAACATTTCTCGAAAAATAAATTATCTCATATTTTATTAAGGTGAAACGCCAGTTACACCCCAAATATCAAGCTCATAAATATGATTGTTTAGAATATATTGGGCCCTAATAAACTTCCTTGAAGAAAAACTATCCCATACTTTAATCTAAGCAAAACGCTACCTACATACCAAAAAAAAAAATAAATTTCAAGTAAGTCCAGCCATTTATACGATAGTTTCGAATAGCGCGGTCCCGGGTCCACTTCCCTAAAAAACTTTACAGAAACACTCTCCAGGCTGCTACTTATCTATTCCGAAAATGTGAGTAAAAATCGGCCGAGTAGTTTCGGAGTCCATAAGCTATATACATTCATACATCCAATCTTATATACCCCTTATCATTGTTGTTGTTGTTAACAGCAAAAACACTCCTCGAAGGTTTTGAGGAGTGATGCCAGTATGCTGCGGTACTCCCTTGCGATACTGCCCGACTGTCATGGTAGCAATTTGGTATGACCAGTGGAACCTTCTAGGTTATGTCATCCCTCCATCAGTGAGAAAGGAGAAGATGGGTAATGAGAGGTGAGAGGCATCATATCTGTAGATCAACCATCGAGTTAGCACGTCATTACCTATGTGCATATTAGTCGCCTCTTACGACCCGTGTGCCTACCTCGGGCATATTTTAAACCCCTAAACCTTGGGGCATTATAAACGAGATAAATTATAGGACACCACATTTTGACATGTTCTAAGCCCTTATGCCGTTTTATTTTAATTTTCAGTACCCGAAGTTTGGCTCGTTTAGGGCAGTTATCTCATTCACCCAATAAAGTTAAATCTACTTATCGGGCAGATAAACTATTCCTCACTTTAAAGTGACCTTTAATTGTTTTCAATTTCTCATCTTCCCGCTAAAAATAAACTTGCACCTGATGAAAATTTTTTAAGAATGGCAATACATTTGACAATGACAATGACAATTTGATTTTGTTTCAGTCAAAAATATTGTAAATTTTATCTTACTCCCTGTAGGGAAAATCTCTAGTTCAGAGCTAGTTCCCTTCTAGTGCGTTCCGAACTAGTACTAGTTCGCGAACTAAGTTTTTTATATGAAATCAACTGGCGAATTTAACATGGCGATGTCCTAGGCTGGAACTAGTACAAAATTCGACAGTTTGGATCTAGTTCGTTTATTGGTACTATTTCTATTTCTATAGTTCTAAATTCTACAAATTACATCTAGTTCTTTAATGGGCACACTTTCGTACGAGAAGAGGGAACCAGTCAACGCTAACTGGAATGTGTGTCTGATTTATTGGATAGCTTCAGGGTATATGCTCATCTTACGATCAATCTAACAGATATCCCTAAGGCTACGCTCACATTGCAACCGACTTTTGCCGTCCGGCAGCAAATACACGTCCACACACATGTGAAGACATGCATGGATGAAGGGGTAATGTCGGGTTTTGAGTGAAACGAGAAAATCGGCTTTAAAGTTTTGCTTAAACATTTGAGGTTTTTTCGCATCTTTATGGAAAACTGACAAAAAAATTATGCAAAGCCATAAAAGACGTTGCATAATATGCAATAAAAAGCATAAGTTTATATTTAGTGTTTTATATGAAAAAATCGGAAGATACCCCCTTCTTCCACAATTCATATTGAAAAAGTGTGTACATACCCCCTTCATCCATGAATTATCTTCTACAATTTTCACGATAGGCAGATTCTGATAAGACAGAAATATAGATCTGCATAAACACTATTCACCAATGCCAAAAACAGAAATTGAGTGAGAATGCGACATACCCCCTTCATCCATGCATGTCTTCATGTGTTTTAAATGAGCTACCCGAATGTAAACAAACTTTGGCCGCCCGATAAAATAGAACGCGCTCGAATTTCTCTGATGATGTCGGATGAAAAAGTCGGTTGCTGTGTGAGCGTAGCCTAAGGTGAAGATAACGTATAAATAAAGGGTTGGCTTTACAACAACGCACCATGTTTTGGAAAAGAGATACGTCAAAAAAATAAAAAAATGCCGTGGATTAAAGCTTTCTCATTTGTGAGATGTACGACCCCCTCTATCATTCTGCAAAGACATTATCCCCAAAGCATGGCGTATTGTTGTAAAGTTTTACCAAAAAGCTCTTTTTACAACTTATTTTTGCAACTCAGGGTCTGAGTGCCTCCTTATTATACATATTAATAATACTTATTTCACTATGTTGTTGAATTACAAACAAAAACTCCATCTATTGTAAAACATTAAGCTTATTCGTTTATACCTAGTAAAGCTTGTATACAATGTAAGCCCCGCAAACACAATTTACGAGGCGGATAAGCATAGAAAAGAATATAAATCTTTTTTAAGTTACAAAACTGTTTGGTAAAACTAGACAATTTTTTCAAATATTTTGAATCAAAAAACTGAAAATGCCATTTCATACGGTTTGGAAAAGTTCAAAATTTTTTCAAATGTTTTGAATCAAAACACCAAAAATGCCATTTTATAACCCGTTCAATTTATTCTAAGTAAGTTTTAAGTGTCTTAAAAATATCATTTAATTGTTAAAATTTTTTTTTACACTTTTCTTCATACATATATCCCAAAATCAACATTTTTAATTCTATGAAAAAAAAAATAAAATTAACAGTTAAAGAAGATTTTTGAGATACTAAAACTTAGACTTTGTTAGACTAGAATTGATAGGGCTATAAAATGGCATTTTCGGTTTTTTGATTCAAAACATTTGAAAAAATTTTGAACTTTTACCAAACCAAACTTTAAAAAATCACAGTAAACGCTTAGAGCGGAGGCTTTTACTGTTTTCAATTTAGAATTCTATTAGCAAACAATTAAAATTAAAATAAAATTACATAAGGGCTTAGAACATGTGAGAACGGGGCTTCCTATAATTAAGATAAGTACTGTATGTATATAGATTTGAAGAATACAGTAATTCCATGCCCACGTTGACCATGTGCTAGTTGAATTTTTTTTATATTTTTTTGAGAGCATCGATCTGCTTTAGATGGTGATTTCGATGATGCAATAATTTTCCTTTAACGGCAGAGAAATTGCTTGTACTTAGATTCTTCACCAATATTTTATTTTCGACACACAGACAAAATCGGGCCTGAATAGTTCTTATTTTTCAACATTATATTATTTTCATTCTTCTTGTCCTATGACAGCTGCTTTTTGTTTTGATTTCACATTTGTAATACTTTGTCATCATTCGACTGGACTCATCAAGGTACTTTGTATAATGATTTCTCGCTCAACCTCGGAATATGTACCGAAAGAAGCACGAGTTGAATATATGCATTGTTGCATACGTTACTACCAACATACTACTGAGTATGTAAAAACATATTAAATATTTATTTCTTACCTTAAATTTGTACATATTCATACGTTTTCATATAGATTTATTAATCAAACTCAGCAGATTTTCATGCACGTGAATTTATCGCATTTCCTAATGACTATGCTTCAGTTCGGCTTAGTACTTTATAAAATGGATGTTACGTTGGTGAGTAGAGTTAAGGGTCAGTTACATAAAGCTTTATTTTGACTTTACCTCAAACTTTGACTTTGACAGAAACGTTCAGTATACGTATTTAAACGAAGCATGGCAAATTGGAGACCTCAAAGTTGAAGCAAGGTTTAAATTTGGCAAACTCTCAAATTTTGCTTGCTTTGACAATCACACGTTGATGACTTTGCTTTAATTAAAGAATAAAAAGTTGGAGGAAATAATAATTAATTCATTTTTTCTCTATTAAATTAATAAATTGCCCAAAACACTCTGAATGCAAAGAAATAAATAACGAAAAGAAATGTATAAAAGGAGAGCGCCAAGCCGTTCATTGTAACATACCTCTGAAGTTGGACGCAAAGTTTTGAGGTAGCAAATGTTAGGCGAGGTTAACAAAGCTTTATGTGTTTGACCCTTTAGAACGGCGCTAATATAAAAGTTATCAGTCCAGTAATTTTGACTCATTTTGGGAAACATTTTTTATGAAAAACGAAAAACTTAAGTTTTTATCGCTAGGGACCACGAATTGCTCATTTGCTGCAACATCGTCATAACTCAGAAAAACCCAAGTTTTGAGTTAAAATCACTAATATATCGGAATGTTTGATCAACTGGCAAAGTGTTATTTCCGAGGTTTTAACATTTTACGCAGCATCGTGATTAAATTACCCTACAGCGAAAGCAACTAGTTGAAAACTACTTTACAACTAGTTGGTGCACCGCGACCAACTAGACAGTGTTCCGTCTTTTTTCTACATGTTGTTGTCCTACGAAATGTCAATAATCAGATTTCGACCAGAACATACCAGTCATCTACTAGTCATGATATACTATAATAATACTAGTTGTAAAATACCAGTTCTATATTAGATCAACTTGGACTAGTATGATTTCCATAAAATGAACAAAGACTAGTAAAAAAGACTAGTATAAAATATACTAGTCCAAAAAGCATTGAACCTGGTTAAAGTAGGTCGCCTGCCAGTTGGTGCACCCTGGGTAGCGCTAAATGACCTATATAGCCTACACGGCTAGTTTCTTGTATTGCCGGTTCTACGAGAACGGTACCAGTACTTGTGCTGTACCCATCGTACCGAAACGACCGTTTCCTTATATCGACCCGGCCAAGAGCAATACACTCGGGGTGACCCTGTCTGACATTTAGGGAGGGCTACACCTCGTTACAACAACAACAACAACAACAACTACTATTATTTCTACCAGAATTTTCATGACATATGTACTCGTACTCTCTATTTTATCATATGCCTTTATTTGCATGTTTATTCTTAAGAAAGCAGCGACTATTTGTATTTACTCCATCACGAAAAAGCATCTATGAATTATAAGAGAACAAAAGATGCAAACGAAACGAATGAATATGGTATTTTTAGAAAAATCTAGTTATATACTACACACAGAAAAATTTCTTACATTTTTAGTTAACATGATTCATGTTAAATTAACATGAACACCTCTTGTACGTAAAACAAAAACAATTTCGGAAAATCAACACGAACATTTTAACATGAAGCGTATGGTTAAAATAACATGAAGTACTTCTGCATAAGAATTACATTAGTGTGTATCCCTTACACTATATTCGGTTTGTTTTAACATGAACAAGTGTTGTTTCCGAGCATCATCTGTTCCCCATCAAAGCTTGTGAACAGAATTGTTCTCAAAAGAACAGAATTTAAGTCAGCGTGTAGATACCGACTTGATGAAAAGTTGTAGATATTATAAATAATTAATATATTGTGAAATTTAAAGTTTCTTAACTTGCGAATAAGTTGTGAAGTTTTGCAAAAAGTTTTAGGTAAGTAATTTGTGTTGTTTTTCATATTTTGTCAACGTTTCCTGCTAAAACTCGTCCAAAAATGTCGGGGTAGGTTAAAAACAACGCGCACTATACATAAATACCATGGAAACGCTTTAGGATTAGGGATACCGGGTAGAAAAGGCGTCGTTTGATACTTATCCCTACATTAATTGGACGTGTGCTACCAGTTTTACTATCGCTTGGATAATTTAAAGAGCTTTCAATGAAACAATTTTTATTTAATTTTCAGATTGGGGCTTGTTGTTGCTGTTTTCGATGCAGAAGTTGCCAATGATTGCATTAAAATAAGAATATGTATATGTATGTACATATGTGTACTTTTATTATTTAACATGCTGATCGTGTTAATTTAACATGATGATCGTGTTAATTTAACATGATAGATCGTGTTGATTTAACAACAAAAACATGTTAAATTAACATGACAAATCGTGTTAATAAATTATACAAGCATTATATTCTTTCATACCTGAAAATATGTATGTTAAAGGTTTTCGATAAATGAATTAACTAAATAAAAATTATTAAAAAAATCAAAAACAAGGTGCTTTATTTTTAGGGTTAATTTAACAATAAAAACCTGTTAAATTAACATGATAGATCGTGTTAATTTAACAATAAAATCCTGTTAAATTAACATAATAAATAGTGTTGATTTAACATAACATATCGTGTCAATTTCACATGGTAGATCGTGTAAATCTAACAGGACGAAAGTGTTATTTCAACATAGTATAGTGTTAATTTAACATGTCTGATCGTGTTGATTTAAAAAGAAAAATAATGTTGTATCAACATGGTGATTCAAACCTTTGTGATCATGTTAAATTCACACTGTTCCTTCATGTTGATTTAACATGTAGGAACAGTGAAACAATAGCTTCATGTTAGAACAACATGAGCGATAGTGTTGAAAAATAATAACCTGAAAAAGTGTTAAAAAAGTGTTGATTCAACATGAAAATTATTCTGTGTGTAGTATGGAATGTATATTTCCTGACTAGTATGGGTTCAGCCAGAAAATTCTAGTTGTATACTAGTATTTTTCTGACTAGGTTGAGGTTTCGCTGCAGGGTAATTACTTATGCCATATAAATATAGTATATCAATTCAAAAACTAATATCACAAATATCAAAAACTGTAATATCACATTTTTTGAGTTATGACGATGTTGCAGCAAATGAGCTTAATATTTTCTATTTCGCTCCGCCTTAATATGTATATGCTTAATCTCAAAAAATGTATATGCCTAAATATTTGAATTTCTCAAAATAATAGGACACTGACACGCGTGTATTCATTCGTATGGTAGCCCATTATGTAACCATCAGTGCAATGTGCGGTATTTATTGTTATAATGGTCAACAGTTCAGCAACACTGTAAATATAATAATACATTTAATTAAATATTATACATATATGTATTAGACTAGGCCAAAAAAAAGAATTTCGTTTTTTTTTTTTTTTAATTATATTGATTTTCTTTTTAAGAAAGGTGAAAAAATTTACTGAAATTTTTTCAGATTTTTAAATTAAAGTCTAGAGGTCATCATTGCTAGTTTAGATTTAACAGACTTAACTTCCAAGTTGGTATAAAAACGACAAATCATTGTTGAAAAACAACATCGAATAAGAAAAATTGGCTGCTGAGTCCGAATTCGATATCAGAATTTAACAACGGACCCGAGGTTCGGCCCTAACCTAGCAAAAAAGTCCAATATTATTTTAGGATGGTGTTGTTAGGTTAGAGAAGAACTGCGATCTGTTAGGCTAATTTCGTTCATGGACTTGGATTAAGCTCGCCAAAATACAGGAAAATTAATGTATTGAGTTCACAGATCCGTCAACTTTGTTTTTTTTTTGTGGCTGCGCTCTTTGAAGATTGTAAGGCAGTCCGCGGACGAGGCGCATCGTCATAGACGCGTACTCGTCATTTCACTGAGCACGAATTTCCCTGCGTCTCAAGATCTGCACACGACGCTACAGAAGAAAAGCACACAGAGAACTGTCAAAATCGCAATTTTAATTAATTAACACATTTTCCGCATTTATGGCCGTACATATTTCATCCGATTGTGCAAATTTTGAAAATTTTGTATTTTTTCTTTCAAAAGTTACAATCATTGTTAAATTATATAAGGTTAAGCAGATTTTGACATTTGCCAAGGCAAAGCTTCCTTATTAGAGTTGCATTTACGAAGGATGCCAAAAAGGTTTCCCCCTTTAGGAAAATTGTAGTAGACCGTTCGCAAAATTTCAGGATTTTTTTTCCGGAAATCAGTCTTTTCAAGATTTATTTTTTAAAATTATTAGGAAAATTAAATTAATTTTCAATTTAGCAGTAAAAAGCATGCGCTTTTTGTGAGTAGCAGTAACATGTACGAAATAAGCTTGTAAAACGGCAATGTTTATAATTGGATCCTTTTTTAATAACTTTCATTAATCGCCGGTATGAAAACCAATTTCTTAACAACTGTGGAAGCGGTCTCACGAACTGGCCTCGGAGACGCAAAGGAGAAAAAAGCAAAGGGAGCGACCGTGATGGCAACTACGGGTCCGGACTCCCAGGAGACATCTCCCTTCTGCTCTGTGTACTTGGAAAAACGATCGGCCGCAAGGGCCCTGAAGAAATATGAGAGAGTCCATGAGGAAACGCTGTTGCCGAGTTCCAGGAATTGGTGCAATCTCTGATACTGGATTTCCAAACCACTTATGTCCAAAGAGGGTAAACGAAAACCCTTTCAAACGCAAGAGATCGGACGTGGAGTTAAAACCTCACCCGGAGTAAGAAAACCACGCTTTGCCGAAGTAACTAAGGACAGGATCCTTATAGGCATTCCTGACCGAGGCAACGACCGTTTGGCCATCCCCAAAGACCAGTGGCGACACGTCCGGAACGAACTCGCTAACGTTCTTATTAACGTTTATTTGAAGACTACGGGTGGTACAGCGGTGGTCACGGATGCGGGTTGGCACCAGGGATTAAAATAGTCGCGCGTGACGACGCATGAACTGTGGCACTGTACAAGGCAGCAGCTGCAAGACTGTGTGAAGTCTACAAACGTGCAAAAATCGGGGTCGTCGACTGGAATGACATTCCGGCTTGGCCAAAGGCAAGGGCATGGATTCCTGCCATCCCTGCAGAGCCTGATGCTGCGGATAATGAATCCGTCCCTCCTGACGCAGGACAGAAGTCTCACTCTGGTCGGGGATGCTGTAGGGCCTGATAGACAAGTGGTCTTCACCATGAATAAGGATGCACTCGAGCCCCTTAAAAGTTACAATGGACTAGCCCATTAGAGTGTAGGTCAGATCGTTATCCACGTAAACCATGGCCAAGCGCGCTGCCATCTCCGCTGCAATGGGGGACTCGGGTATCGAAGAACTGCAAGAGGAAACGGAGGAGTCCGACGCGAAAAGCATGTTATCTGGCGCAGCACTTTCGCAAAGTGACGTGAACAGCTCGGAGATGGAAGACAGCTTGCTGGACGGGGAGCAACCAATCCTGAGCGCATTATCTCGGATGCTTCACTCAGCAGGGCTCCCGTTACGCCAACTTGTCGTTGAGAGACAACCTCAGGGATGGACAGACCTCGGACGATATGGGTACGTCAGGGAAGTCTGAACGCTCTCATGTTGGTGGTGCTTCAGATAAATCTGCACAAATCCAAAGTATTCTCGGCTTTCTAGATGAGACATGGATGTGGTCCTCATCCAAGAACCCTGGGTCAACAGCTTGAGGATCTGCGGATTGGGGACTATTGGCTTCAAGCTCATTCGAGCTAGCGAGGAAGGCAAGGTCAGAATCTGCATTTTGGTGAAATGTGAGCTTCTTGTAAGAATGCACACAAGCTTTTTCCTTGATTTGAATTCAGCTTCAAACGATGAGGTAACGTGTTTGTATGCTGTAAAGGCTGCAGAACAGGAAAAATTGCTATTATTTAGATAAAATAATAAATTTTCATAAAAATCTTACCAAATATACAATTAATTTTTCAAAATAAAAATAAAACAAACTTCAAAAGCTTTCAGTGTTGCTGTAATTTTGTTCGTATCAAGAATATTGTTTTTTACTACCATTTTCATACGATTTTGAAAAGAAGTAGCACTGTCGCAGCATGTAGCTTTCATGCTTTGCCACTTTCGTGCAGCTGCCGATTCGTATGCAGCTGTTCATGCAAATATATGTGTTCAGCAACAAAGCGTACAAAAATCGAATGTAGCGTCTAATACGCGTCTATGACGATTCGCTCCGTGTGCAGACACGCTAAAACTGCACCTTCTCAGAGGAAGCATATATTAAGCTGGAATTATTGATGATGTTTGTCGTAACGCTGTAGTCGTATCCCTAATGCAACCCTATGCGATACATTTTTATCGATTATTGGTGCGGTAACCGTAAACAGCTGATTGACTGCAAAAATGAACAAAAAAGGTAATCAGCTGTTTATCGTTACCGCGGAAAACCAAAAACCAATTGGTTGGCTACGATCCGGTTACGACCTTAGCGTTACGATATTTATTTATTTATTTATTTATTTATTTAATTCCATTCATAGTCTAGATTACAAAAAAACTTACAGACTACTTGATTGTGTACTAAAAATACAGCCCTTATCAATTTTATCAAAAACTTACACCACTTAACAAAGATTTGAACGCAGTTTTAGGTAAAGAAAAGTCAAAGGCTGAAGAATTTGAAATAGAGTTGAACTCTTTCAATGCTCTTAAGATAGGAGCATTAGAGGCATAGATAGTTCGGGCACGGTCAATATAAAACATATCCCAGTTACGAAGTAACCTAGGGGGTATGTGGAAACAAATATTCTCAAGTAGACGTGGTGAGTCAATCACACCATTGATAATGTCATAGACAAAAGTAAGAGAAAGAATTGCTCTTCTACATTGAAGTGATTGGAGGCTAATGAGTGAACATCTAGAATTGTAAGAAGGAATCGGCTCAGAAAAGTTCAAGGACCTCAACCCGTACCTTAAAAAGATTTTTTGGACTCGCTCAAGTCTTTTAATATGGCAATCATGATAAGGCCTCCAAATAAAACAAGCATATTCCAGCTTAGAGCGTACAAGAGACGTGAATAGCAACTTAAGAGTGTAAGGATCAGTAAAGTCAGAACTAAATCGACGAATAAAGGCCAAAACCGAGTAGGACCTAGCGATAGTAGAAGTTATATGAGTAGTAAACGAAAATTGCGAGTCGAAAACTACACCTAAGTCAGATATCTCTGAACGAGTGGCCAGGCGGGATCCGCCAATATAATATGCAGTGGGTATTGTGCAACGAGACTTAGAATAGGTTACATGAAAGCATTTGCCAATATTTAAAGGCAGATTATTATCACGACACCAATCAGCAACATTATTCAGATCAGACTGAATGTTATCCGCATCAGAAGGATTAGAAAGAGCTGTGAACACTTTCAAATCATCAGCGTAAAGCAAAAAATTAGAATGTTGAAAGCAGGCTGAAATGTCATTAATAAAAATCACAAAGAGCAAAGGCCCCAAAATACTTCCCTGCGGTACTCCAGAGGAGGCAATAAAAGGCTCGGAATGAGTATTGTCCACAACAACAACACATTTGCGTGAGTGAAGGTATGATTTAATCCAAGACAAAAATATTGAATGAAAGCCAAGTCTGGCTAATTTAGAAATCAAGATTGGATGACTAACTCTGTCAAATGCTTTGGAGAAGTCCGTATAAACCGCATCGACTTGGAAGCGGTTGTTGAAGGCTGCAAGGCAGTACTCAGAAAAAATTGCCAGGTTGGAAACCGTGGATCTACCAGGCATGAAACCATGCTGGTTATCGCTGATTAATAGCTTGACGGCAAAACTGATTTTTTGTTTTACGACGTACTCAAAAAGTTTAGAAACAGTAGACAATTTGGAAATTGGTCTATAGTTGGCAACATTATTTTTATTACCACTTTTAAAAATGGGTGATATGAAAGTTAGCTTCCAAGCATCAATGAACTCACCACAATCGAGAGATTTGTTGAAGATAAAGAGAAGCGGGGTGGCTATATCTTTGCAATTTTTGAAGAGATAAGACGATAAACCGTCTATATCTGTCTGGGAAGACGATTTGAGATTCCGAATCCCATCAACAATATCGTCCAGAGAAAGGGTAAGAGCTCCGAAGTTAATGGGCGAGTCTACTATTGAGGAGGACTCACGAACACTAACCGGATGAGTATCAAAATTGGAGCAAAAAAAATCTGCAAAAAGATTAGCCGACTCCATAGGTGAAGAGGTATGAGTCCCGTTGTAAAATACCGACGATGGAATGCTCGAGGTAGCTTTTTTGGATTTTACATAATTCCAAAAAGCCTTGGGATTATCTTTAATGCAAGATTCAAAGTTTCGAGTAAAATTACTATGCAGTCTCTTACTCAAAGCTTTAAATTTTTTGTTGAAATGGATGTATTTCCTTTTGAACACCAAAGACTTTGTAGTCTTGAATTTTTTAAAAAATTTATTCCTCAAGTTCTTCAGCCTCTTGAGCCCAGCAGTATACCATGGGATTTTGTAACAATTAATTTTTTTCTGCGGAATATTGTTGATGCAAATCTCATTGATAAGGCCTTTGAAGGAATTAAAACAGTCTGCCAAATCTTTACCAGAAAAAATAGCTTCCCAATCAATCAAAGATACTTTTCGAGAAATTATATCAAAATTTGCACGTTTAAATAAAAAACTATAAGGAGCATCTTCGACAACTATGCTTTCAAAATTATAAAATTCAACTTTCAAAACTAGCGGGATATGGTGAATACCGGAACACGACAGTGGACCAAGACACTCAGTTAGGGAATAATTAATATTATCATTAATAAATATAAGATCAAGTGTTCTTGATAACTGATTTGTGAAGCTATTAATCTGACAGAGGTTAACACTTAAGAGATTATCTGTAAGGTAAATTTCAGAGGAACTATTTACATTTATAGGAAGAAGAGAAAAGTTGTTTTCGACATACGACCATTCGATATTTGGTAAGTTGAAGTCGCCCAATATACAAATGTTACTACCATCCTGAGTATGTAATAGATTAACAATATTATCGACATGCGATTTATATATGGAATCCGTACTAGTCGGAGGAATATACGAAGCATACACAAACAACTTGGAGCTGCCTTGAACAGAGACGCAGAGCTGGTCGAGCAACGAATCCATATCAGACAGTTCCACGAGCGATGACCGAAAATGGCGGCGCACAGCAATTAAAACTCCACCACCTCTGGAAAGACCAGTTTTGCAATAGTCTCGATCTTTGCGATAAACATTGTATAAATTTAGGTCAAAGAATTCGCCATCCGAAAAATTGGTGTTGAGCCATGATTCAATAATAACAAAGATATCATATTCTAAATGCGAGCTCATATCAAAAAGCAGACTGGACTTAGTCCTGAGGCCAGAGACATTTTGATAGTAGATACTCAGATTACAAGATATATTTTTTTCTGGGACTGCTAATTGCTAAGTATCATCGCCACGTTGACCACCTTTACGACGGTTTTTGAAAGGCTTGATTTTCACGTCAGCCGGCCAGAGCTTAGGATCCAAGACTTTTTCCATTAGTGCAGGCGAAACACCAAGCTTGAAATTAATTCGAGTCATGTCTTTAATGTCCGCATCCTTTTTTACCAGAGGGAAACATATTAGATGTTGATCACTAATGCAAGCGTTTTTGGAAACAAAGGAAACAAGACTATCTGCAGTGACACTAGGTTTAAAGGAAGATAGATGAAACCATTTCCTAGAGCTAACAACATCAAGTTCCTTGTTATCACTAACTCCGATTATTAAATTAGAAGATCGTTTTGTAATTTGAGGGTTAACAGTGGTAGCTCCATTGTCCAAATGTTTTTTATTCCCTTGTTTCTTATTTTTCGGTTTTTTATGCTGAATTTTGGTCCATTGTGCAGAAGAAGGCGAGTTTGGCATCTCAGCAGAAGACGGCATCTCGTTGTTACTAGGAACGCCTGGCAGAAGCTGAGTATTGGAAACAGCAGCAGATGAGACAGAAACAGAGGAGATGTCAGACTTCTTTTGTGAGGCGGCTGCAGTAGCATATGAAAGCGAACCATCTGATAATGTTGAGGTTTGTTTTGTCAAAGGCGATGAAACACCATTATTAGAAGTCACGACAGCTGAGTCAGCAGGTGGAGCTAAAGCATTATAGGCGACGCAGGCTGCGGCGGAAGGCAGAGAGCCGTTGGATAAGAAAGTAGAAATAGTACGCGTATCATTCAATCTAGTTGGATAGTCTCGCGATACAATTAGAGAACAATCAGTCAAATTAGTTATATAGTCTCCAGACCCCATTACAGTATGATTGTTGTCCACGCAATTGTTTTTGTTTTGCATTTCCTTCACTTCAGTTACAGTATGATTGTTGTCCACGCAATTGTTTTTGTTTTGCATTTCCTTCACTTCAGTAGCAAGAGAAGCAACAGCAGAAAGCAACTCATCAAAACAAAGCTTCTTTTCCAATGAGCAAACCATGGCTTTTAAGAGGTCAGATTGCACAACCAGTGATTTGCACTCATCTCGCAAAGAGTTGACGATATCAACCAAGCGTGAATTTTCAATTTTAAGAGCGCCGATTTCTTTAAGAGCTAAGTCTAAAGCACGCATTTGCTTTGAAGAGTCATGTGATGACGATGTAGGAGTATAAGTTTGAGTAAGGCCGTCTGTAACATTAAGATCGATTGTAGGGGGTGGCGTGCGAAGAGAGCACCAATAATCGATTGCATTAAATCCCATAAGGTTGGTCGAATCAGCTGATTGCATACGACTACAGCGTTACGACAAACATCACCAATAATTCCAGCTTTAAGCAAATATATGTTTGAACGTATATGAGAAATGTATATTTTTGGTCATAATAATCATCATACAATGATAATTAACCATGTAGAATATCAACAAACGAAATTTAGTAAAAAAATTAGGTCAAAAGCACAAAAAAATACGGAAATATAAATTTTTTTAATTTAATACTAAATAAGTTTTGAAAAAGTAACTTTACAAAAAAAAAGTTGTTTAACCTTTTTTGTAGCCCACTCAATTTCCTTTAAGAATATACATATATCTATGTTGTACATGTTTTTGAAAGAAAAAATGGAAATTCGAAAACACATGCTAATTTTTGAGGCTATAATACTAGAAAACGGCTAGTCTGAGAAAATTTTGGTTAATGCAAATTTTGTAGGGAATTCGATTTCATTCAAAAATATGTTCAGGTAAATGGTGTTTTACAGCAATGGTTTGTCTCTTTTATACCAAATATGAGGTAAAGTCTGTAAAATCTAAACTAGCAATGATAGACCTTTAATTTAAAAATGTAAAAAATTACAGTAATTTTTTTCACCTTTCTTAAAAATCAATATAATTTTTGAAAAAAAAAAAATTTTTATTTTTGGCCCAGTCTAATATGTATGTATTTCTAACTAGATACTTTTGGTCTATAATTTTTTTCCACAGAGCGAAGAGATTGCGGTCGCATTTAATAATTGCCTCTGGTATGATGAATGTCCAGAATTTCAGAAATTGGTTCAATTGATGATACTGCGCACAAATGAGGTGTTATATTTTAATATATCCTGGTTTGCACGCTTGAACTACGATACTATGTTTAAGGTGAATATACATTACTATTCACGATATCTATGTGTTTTCATAAATTTTAATTTATTTCAGATATATAAAACGAGCTATTCATATTTTTTGCTTTTAAGGGATATTTCAGATTAGGCCACAGCTTAAAGCTCAACTTGAAGTTCATACATTTTTAGTGTTGGTTGGGCCAAGCTTTTAAAGCTTTATGGCAATTTTCTCAAGTAAACTTTATCTACCCGATTTTCATTCAAAATGTCAAATGTTTACTTGAGAAAATGGTACTTAATGTGTAGTTTTCTGTAGATGTTACAAAAATTAAACTTTATTCAAAAATAAACCGTTTTCTTTAACACATCTTTAAAATGAATAAAAAAAAAATTAATTCAAATAGTTTAATTGTTTGCCGAATAAAAGTTTACTGCAAGTGAGAAGATTTAATAATAGACTGTATAAGCTTTACTCAGAGGTCGACATAGTTCAGCGAATTGAAAAGCCCCTTCTCTGTCTAGGCCACGTTGTGCGGCTGAACGAAGAGGAAAGTAACGGTAAGTAACGGTAAGGAAATATGCAAGTGACAATTTTGAAAGCTTAAAGTGACTGTTGTTGTAGTTTTTTCCTTGGTTCTTGGTTTTGTTTTATTATTGCCATCCCACAATTTATGACATTAAGTTGATTAATGCAATCACAAATATTTATTTTTCTCTTAAGAGCAAAGTGCTTGTATTCGGAGAGCCATCTTTGTAGTCCAACCGTTATGTCAACGAGACTTTTGAGCAGCCGTCATTATCGTTGACATAGCGAATTTCGCAATTTCCATAATAATTTGTATGCGTTGTACTTTATCGTTAAAGCGGAGAAATGAAAAACAGTTAAAAAGGATAGGAGAAGGTGACCGGTATATAATTATAAGAGGGTCAACGCACGCAGACATTACATGCGGTTGCTTTATACTACTTAAATTAAATTTTTTTTGGCACCTTTTTCAACTCTTTCTATACATATGTATATACATAAATGGGCCTCTTCACGGCACTAAAAAATAGTGAAGTAAAATAAAATAAAATAAAATAATATAAAAAAAAATAAAATAATAAAATAAAAAAAAATTAAATAAAATTAAAAAAAAAAAATAAAATAAAAAAAAAATAAAATAAAATAAAATGAAAAAAAAAAAAAAATAAAATAATAAAATAAAAAAAAAATAAAATAAAATTAAAAAAAATAAAATAAAAAAAATTAAAAAAAAAAATAAAATAAAATGAAATAAAATAAAATAAAATAAAATAAAATAAAATAAAATAAAATAAAATTAAATAAAGTAAAGTAAAATAAAATAAAATAAAATAAAATAAAATAAAATAAAATAAAATAAAATAAAATAAAATAAAATAAAATAAAATAAAATAAAATAAAATAAAATAAAATAAAAAAAAAATAAAAAAAAATAAAAAAAAAAAATAAATAAATAAAATAAAATAAAAAAAAAAAAAAAAAAAATTAATTAAATTAAGTAATAGTAAGAACACTTTGAAGATGGCGGATCGCCGAAACCGGTTTGTTACAAAACCAAAATTGACAAGGGATGACGAAAAATCGTTCCAATATACATTTAAATTATAAAACGACAAGGAAAAAAGAAAGGAAAAAAAAAGAAAAGAAAAAACAAAAATTAGACAAAAAAAAAACCGGAATGGAAAGGAAGTATCCCTGGTTAATGCGGTAGTTAACCTCGCTAAAGTTTAAGGTGCTCTAAATCTTATTCTGGTTTTGTCTTTTCCAACGCCTCAAAATTTTTTCCGGATTTCTCGTTCAACCACTTCCATAACCTCTCAAACAATGTGTTTGTTTAAATTTCCGTCTTTACAGCGACGGGATTTCTTACGCCTGGTCCTGACATACATATGAGAAACTGCATATCGCATACAAACAATTTATTCTCAAGCAATATGGATTTAGTGTGGTTTACACAACCTCGCCTAAAAACCTCATTAAAAATATATTAACTAGAACTCCACATCAATCCTAGCAGCTCAATAAGTGCCACACAAATCAGGTCAATAGCATCATCATTGTTATATATCAATTATGTGGGCGTAAAAAAAAATGATGAAATTAGTACATTTGATGATAAAGCAAGTAAGAAGCGAAGAAAATTGAGCGCAAAGTATCTTTGCTTGAATGTTAAGACTATCAGCTACGATTTGTAATTAACAGAGGGGATACAACTGATGAAGCTGACCTCAAAATTGACGCTAATTGTGCTATGGCGATGCCTCATTTCTTATTGTACAAACAACTTTCCCTTCTTAATAGTAAAGCAACTCATAAAAATGTATGTAAGAAAGTGATTCAAAAATCAATGGCATAATTATTCAATAATCGTTAACCTAGCCACATGCCACTTATACTGCTTTTCATCTGAATAGGTTCACATATCGATTTTCTATAATATCTTTGCTTATTATGATTCATTTTGGCTTAAAATAGGGAAAATTAACTGTGCTTATGTTTTGTAATTTACTTCGATGAAGAAACTGACTTTTCATTGACCATTTATTATTCTATACAAATCAATCATTCTAAGATGACAGTTAATAAAAATGTTTGTCCCTTAACTGAGCTTAGAAACTGCTCTGCAGCGAAACCTCAAAGTAGTCAGAAAAATACTAGTATAAAACTAGAATTTTCTGGCTGAAATCATACCAGTTCAAAAATACAAAATTCATTCGTTTTGTTTGCTTCTTTTTTTTCTTATGATTCACAGATGCTTTTTCGTGATAGGGTAAATACAAATAGTCGCTGCTTTCTTAAGAATAAACATGAAAATAAAGGCAAACGATAAAATAAAGGGTAAGTCATGAAAATTCTTTTTGAAATCATCCTGGTCCAGGTTCAATGCTAGTATGGGACTTCATATAGGGAGTACCATAGTCTTTGTTGACGATTATTGCACAATCTTAACAAATCACAGAATAGTGGCAGCATAGTCAGTCTACACCTTTGAACAAGACAGCCGCAGCTAAATTTTGTAGAGCGAAAAGAACCATCAGAGTTTTACTTTTCGTCTTCAAGAGTACTCTTACGCTCAATGATGAACAAAGAGATGAACAGATTCAACAAGAAAGGTGTATACAAGCCTTCCTGTTCTTTTGTAACCTAAATGCAAAAAATTATGGACAGCGGCACGCATTTTTTTTCGATAGGCACGATTTGCTTCGAAGTCTTACATTTCCGATAAGATGAAGTAAAAAATGTCAAAAACAATTATTCTGTATTGTTGTGAAATCACTATGCGAAATCATTCGATCAAATACGACTACATGTCTTGTGTAATTAAATCGGAAACTGGAAGGGTTTTTGGCTTGCTACCTTAAAATATACCTGGGAAATATTTTGGGAGGCTAAACTATTGTAGCTACTGATGATTTTGCGAGCTGAAATGTTTCCGGTGTTATGAAATACATGCAGTAAAATTTTAATAGTGTTATGCCTGAAATACATGTGCAGCGATTTGTTCAGCAGCGCCGCTAGTTTTACTGCTGGCAGCTCCATGCAGTGACACTTGAACTAAATTTTCAAGGCTCACTTATAACACATATAAACAGGATAAAGGCAGAATTAATCTTGGAAATCAATGTAAACGCGTTAGCGTTATGTTATGGCAAGTATGTGTGTATAATCGATTACATTGCTTTCCATAAGTTTGGTTGGAACAGCTGATTAGCGTTATTGGTATGGCGTTAGCGATAAGGAGGATTAATTCTGCCTAAAATATATTTTAAAATTTTAATTTAACATTAAAATTACATTTTTGTAAAATTTTATTATTTAACAAGTAAGGAAGTCTAAGTTCGGGTGAAACCGAACATTACAAACCCAGCTGTGCACATAAAGTGGGCGTGATCGTTCACCGATTTTTCGTATTTTCTGTGGTAGTACTCTACATAAACATAACATGCCTGGTACCTAGTTTCGTAAATCTATCTCACACCGTTCTGAAGTTGTTAGCAGTCGAATTTAAAAATTGCTTGACTCATAAGTGGGCGGTGCCACGCCCACTTTCCAAAATTTTGAAAAAATTATGTAAAGAATATGAAAGTTGATGTATGTACCAAATTATATTATTATAGCGAAATCAGTTAATTAGATATGGACTTTTCAATATTTCCACCTCCTTTCAATATAACTTTTATGAAAAAGTAGGCGTGGTCGCGAAGCGATTTCGTTTATTTTCTATAGCTGAATTTACCACTACAATAGTATGTCCTCTACGAAATTTCGTTATACTAGCATAAACTGTTCTGAAGTTATTAAGGGTCAAAATTTTAAAATTTCTTCAAATATACGTGGGCGGTACCACGCCCCCTTTTCAAAATTTTTTATAAAATCGGCCTTAGAACATCTAAATCAATACATATTGCAAATTTTATCATTGTAGCTGCTTCTAATATTGAATTAACCCATTTTATACGTTTTTCGAAATTTTCGATATCGAAAAAGGGGCGTGGTTATGGTCCGATTTTACCCATTTTCAATAGCAATCTATTCTGAACCCAAATAAGTACGCATGCCAAATTTGGTGAAGATATCTCATTATTTGCTCAAGTTATCGTGTTAACGGACAGACGGACGGACGGACGGACGGACGGACGGACAGACGGACGGACATGGCTCAATCAAATTTTTTTTCGATCCTGATCATATTGATATATGGAAGTCTATATCTATCTCGATTCCTTTATACCTGTACAACCAACCGTTATCCTAACAAAGTTATAATACCCTGTGTACAAGTACAGCTGGGTATAAAAATACAAAATAAATGCAAATCGCGAAATAAAATATTGTTTTTTTTGGCATTTTGTTTTTGGCTTGTTCGTCCTTTTTGGGGTTTTCGATAATCAATACTGGCGAGGTTCGTTGAAATTTGATTTGCGCAGTATGCAGAGATACATGTGTTTGCCATGGTACAAATTAGTGCGTTTAAATTTTACTGCGCAGGGTTACCGCACATGTATTTCAGGCTTTAAGCCGTATTTTCACACGTGCTTCGATGGAAATGTGCTTAGAATAATATGTACACAGAGAAAAATGAGGTGGAAATGGATAAGAATTGACCGTGATTTTGGTTCAATCAACAGATATTTTGGTTGATATGACCAAATCACTGTTAATTCTTATCCATCACCAGCTAAGTTTTCTCTGTATGTTGGTATGTAGCTAAAGGATAAGTGATGGATACATGAAGATAAAAGAAACAGGCATGAAAAGACTTCAATGAAATAATAGCATAAATCAAAATATCCTAAACATTCCTTTTAAGTATTAACTTCTTCTCTTAGAGTTGGTATTCGACTTTGAAATTTGTATCTGTCAACAGTGACTTGGTTACCATGGTGCCTACTTGAGAAAAAAACTAAGAAACGTTTATTAAAAATTATTGCTTGTCAATTTATTCCCACTTTTTGCTACTTAACTCGAACTTTATAGAGTATGTAGCATGACCCTAACAACAGTTTTCTGCTAAGATTCCAATATTACACAAAGCTTATGTTAGCATCTAAACAAATTCAATAAAACCTATGCTGCTGCGTCACTCACTCAAGTGCTTGAACTATATTGAAAATTGCTTGCCTACACAATGACAAAATAAACCCTTTCTATTGCTTTATTCATAGCTATACTCGACTTGTTTGCAATCAAAGTCAACGTCGCAAACAAGTAGAAACACACAGATACTACATACTTATAGATTGCTAAGAGTCAATAGGCAATTTGTGAAGGAGTTACCGCTGCCAAAGAATTTGTTATGCAAATTTTTTAAGGAATTTTCTATATTTCTTTTTTTTTTGTGCTTCCAATGTTCTGTCTTCTCGCCACCTTGGCTGAAACTCTGTCGTAGAAGTTTTTAAGTATGTTAGAGCCATGGATGTTGGTACAATAGTAGAAGGGGTCAGTGATAACCCGTATTAACCATGAAAGGTTTTATGTATGTATCTGCGACAAAACTGAATTTCAATGGCCAAAAGCTGATTGGACCTTATCAATGCTTCTTCAGATCAGACGTACTCGATCAGATATTAATGATAATTTATTATAACTTTCATGAAGATGAAATGGTATTATAACTTTGGTCCAATGTTTGTTGTTATTATTATTATTATAAGGCCTTATTACACCGCGACGATTAGTACGATCTATTGTGTGACTTATCAGCTTATTGCTGTATGCGGAGGCTCTTTACAAATTTGAGCACCTCCTCAGGTTTTTTATTCCATATTACGAACGGATTGAGAGTGATCCCACCTAGGTAGCAGACTCTCTTTCTTGCTAACGCAATGCATTCGCAGAGTATGTGAACTGGCGTTTCATCATTCATTTCGCAGAACCGACAAATTGTATCTGACAAATTGAGCTTACTCAGGTGATAACGCAGACCGCAATGTCCCGTAAAATACCCAGTGAGGGTTCTTAGATCCACCCTCCTTAGATTAATGAGCCTGGCTGATGCTCTTTGTGAGGGTTCTATAAAGAGTTTGGCCTGCCTCTGCCCTAGGCTGCTAAGCCAATGCTGCCTAAACTGTTTATTTTCCCAGTTGCTTATGGTCTCCTTTACGTGGGCCTTCGTGATTCCACAAAAGGGTTCCGGACCATAAAATGAACAGCATTTTTTGCCAGGTGATCTGCTTTTTCGTTGCCGTCATGCCCTGGGACCCTAACAAAACTTTTCGGTTCTGCTGGTTGATGGTAGTACTCCTCCAAGGACGGTGTTGAAAGACGGGGTATCCTAGAGTGAATCATAAGAAAAGGTAAATGATTAGGGTGCTGGCTCGTTGGCTGGACACCACTGCCTCCATAGTCGCACGCTATAAATAGGTGGCTGTATGGAGGGCAGCGTTGTACCAGCTAGAACACGCAGGACGATCGGAGAGCTGAAGGGGGGTGCACCTTAAGGCACAGCAATATCCCACTTGCAAACCCATCGGTCTGCTCCAGATCCAGAGCTAAGTGGAAATTGGTGCATATTTCCACCCAGCTAGTCGGTGGAGAGAAAAGCCGTAAGGCAACAACTCCACCGACTCACCCAACCAAAAGGAAGCGGTTCGCTCAGGGTACTGGCCCCTCCGTCCCCCGCTCGTAGTCGCACACTAACTATGTAGGTGTCACGAGAGGGAGCGGCGGTGTACCGGCTTTGCGTAGGACGGCTTGTTGGCCGGGCACTGTGCATGAAGCACAGTTACTCCCTGACACCACTCAACCCATCCCACACTTTAGGCCAGAGCCAAGTGGAACGTCGTTACTCCGCCGAAGCGGCATGTCCGTTCCACTCAGCTAGTCAGCGGAGCGATAAGCCCGAAAGCGACTACTGCTGTTGACTCACCTAGAGTAAATGATTTTGTTTTGCACAAAACTGTCTTATTTAAGCAAGGGTGATTATAAATTGAACGAGAATTCCACCGCTTGCTATGGTCATGGTGTGTGCAATGAATAATTGGTATTGGCTACTGGTGATCGCCACGCTATTGCAGTGCTGCCGCTGATCGCCAGTGCTGCTGTTGATCACCTTGCTAGTGGCGAGTTTTATGGCATGGAGTTAGGTACAGTGTGGGTCGTACAATTGTAACGCTACGTTACAACTTACTTGCAATATAGGACTATTTATGAAATTCTTGACTATCTTCATATGTCCTGTCATATTTCCGATTTTTAGATCGGAAATGTTTTGAAGTCTTAATGCAGCAAGTGTGGCCTCCTTCTCCATCAGAATAGGGAAAGGAGGCACTTAAGGGCACTTAAAGCATCAGCAGGAACGTTCTCATTGCACCTGTTATACCGACACAGACTAGCCGATGCAGCTTATTTAACTTAGTTGCCGCTGTTCTTTGAGCAGTCTTAGGCCACCAGAGTAGAGAAGCGTATGTGACTATTGGCTTCACAACTGTATTAAATGACCAGTACGTTATTTTGGGAGACAGCCCCCATGTTTTGCCATAAAGTCTAGTGCAGGCCAATGTTTGTAAGTATGAGAAGAAGAAGAGATTGGCCCATCAATAAGTATACCGAAGTGATCAGGACGACGAGATGAGTTGATTTAGCCATGTTTGTTTGTCTGTCTGTCTGTTTGACATATAGCTCCCATACAATCGCCTGTTCCGATAAAAAGATTTTGGGCTATAACTCCTGTAATTAAGTAGCTAGGAACGTGAAATTTTGTAGTTATTACTATTTTCATACGTGCAATATTGATGTTGAAAATCATTGCGATGAGATAAATATTTCACATAGCCCCCATACAATCGATTGATCCGATAAACGGATTTTGGTAGATAACTCCTGTAATTAAGTAGGTAGGAACGTGAAATTTCGTAACTACTAAATCCTTTTAGAATGTGGAATGTTGATGTTAAAAATCAATGAGCTTGGACAAATATCACACTTCGACCCCAGCTAAAGTTAAATTCACACAAAAAAAAAAAAAAAAAAAATGTAGTTAAAGTTACAGAAAAAAAAAAAAAAAATTATAGTAAAAACTAAACAAAAAATGTAGTAAAAACTTCGCAAAAAATGTAGTAGAAATTACAAAAATAAAGTAGTAAAAATTACCCAAAAATGTAACAAAAATGACGCAAAAAATTAGATAAAAATTACACTAAAAAGGTAGTAAATATTATTCAAAAAATGTAATAAAATTTACACAAAAAATGAAGTAAAAATTACACAAAAGAGTGTAGTAAAAATTACAAAAAAAAATTTTTGTATTTCATTTTACTTTATTTTGACTTGTTTTCTTTTCATTTGTATAATTTTTATTTATTTCGCTTTGCTTAATTTTATCTTGTTTTTTTATTTAATTTTTTTTTTATTTTGGTTTACACAAAAAGTATAGTAAAAACTCCAAAAAAATGTGTAAAAATTACACACAAAAATAAAGTAAAAATTACATAAAAATTTAGTAAAACTACGGAAAAATGTGTTAAAAATTACACAAAATGTAGTAAAAATGGCAGAAAAAATTAGACAAAACTTACACAAAAAGGTAGTAGAAAGTACACAAATACGGTAGTTAAAATTACACAAAAATGTACCAAAAATTACGCAAATAGACAAAAATTACACTAAAAAGGTAGTAAAAATTATTAAAAAATGTAGTAAAATCTACACAAAAAAATAAGTAAAAATTACACAAAAAAGTGTAGCAAAAATAGAAAAAAATATTTTTCTATTTCATTTTATTTTATTTTGACTTCTTTTCTTTTCATTTGTGTAATTTTTTTATTTCGTTTTGCTTAATTTTATCTTGATTTTTTATTTAATTTTTTTTATTTTGGTTTACGCAAAAAGTATAGTAAAAACAACATAAAAATTAGTAAAAATGTAGTAAAAATTGCAGAAAAACTTAGACAAGATTTACACAAAAAGGATGTAGAAATTACACAAAAATTAAGGTAAAAATAACACTAAAAATGTAATAAAAATTAGCCCAAAATAAAAATTACACAATAAATGTAGTAAAAATGTACTAAAAAAATTTAGTGAAAATTACATAAAAAATATAGTAAAAAGTAAACAAAATATGTAGTAAAAATTACACGAAAAACTTAATAAAAATTACACAAAGAATTATACAAATATCTTGGAACCGGGTTCGCATTTGGAACTAAGACCGGCACCTTTTTAAAAGTCTCGTCAACACCTTTCATTTGGTACCCAAACATTTTCTGGGGTCACACCTGGTCCACATTTTGGTCGATCTCTCGGAAGCGTGTTCTTTACATAAGACTTGAAACAAATTCAATATTAGATTATTTTATTTTATTTTGTTTTAGGTTATTTTTGTTGATACCCAGCTACGCCACTGACTGCACTTCTTTATGCAATTTTTTCCTAACAAGAAGAATCAGACGTAAGACGTACATATGTATGTACGAGTGTGTATGTATGTATATCCGCTTGGTTGGTTTTCATTGTAAACAACTTCGGGATGCATCTGCGCTATGAAAACTAAACTTTTTTTGCATACTGTCACATTGTAGGATAAAGCCAATTTCGAGGCTTTTACCACATCTCAGCCTGTCGACATTTGACTTTAAACTGCATGCACGCCCATGTGTGTGTGTGCAACTACTAATAAATAGACATGTGTTGGGTGTGCAACTCAATCACAAAATCTATTGCTAAGCCATCTTTAGTCGAGTGTTTGGTTTAAAGAAGCCTATATGTTAGTGTTAGTGTTGTTGTTGTTATTGTTTTTGCCCAAAGTTGATTGCATGCCCACAGTAATATTGACTTTGTCCAAAACTAAGAAATCGTAAGCAATCGACTTGGTGGGTGCACTTTGTTGTTATTAATATTGTAAGCAGCTTACATGATTTGAATGCGAACAAACAAACACTTCAATATTGTCATATGTTGTACAAATAATCCACTGAAATTGCATTCCAAAATGCTTGCCGAAATTATATACGAGCAGATGCTCTGAAGGAGGAAGAAATTGCATACACGAGGGTGCTTGGATTTGTAGAAGCTTGATAGAGATGAACAGAGATCGTAGATGCAAGGCTGAGAACTTTAGGATACATTGATAGAAAAGTTGATATAAACAGCTTGAAGAAGTATAGTTATTGGACCCGGGGTAGGCATACCGGTCTTAAGAGGGGACTAATATGCACATAGGTAATGACGTGCTAACTCGAAGGTTGATCTACGGATATGATGCCTCTCACCTCTCATTAGCCATCTTCTGCTTCCTTACGGATGGAGGGATGACATGGCCTAGAAGGTTCCAATGTTCATACCAAATCACTCGCGATACAGTCGGGCAGTACCGTAAGGGAGTACCGGAGCGTACCGTGTTCACTCCCCAAAACCTTCGGGGAGTACTTTTGTCTTAACAACAACAACAACAACAACAACAACAACAACAACAACAACAACATCAACAACAACAACAACAACAACAAAACCTTTGGGGAGTACTTTTGTCTCAAACAACAACCACAACAACAACAACCGTACTCCAACAATGATTAAAAAAGCTTTTCCAGAGATCGAGCATATCGATTGGCAATATTTGAATAAGCGAAACGAGCTTCCATTACAAAAGCTCTTGAATTTTTCGAGTCGCCAACATTTTCTTAAATTTAAATACACTAACTTGTTTATGGCTTTATTAAAATGTGTAATTATTATTCGCTTTGTCACACACAAAATAATTTTTATCAATTACATGGTTCATTGTATAACTAACAAGAAAGATCCTGTTAAATTTACGTGAGATAATGAGGCAGATAGTGTTGTTTTAACAGGAATTCATGTTAATTTAACAGGAAGTCGTGTTAATTCAACAGGAATTCATGTTAATTTAACAGGAAGTCATGCTAATTTAACACAAAGTCAAGTTTTTCACCACGAACTTTATGTTAATTAAACAGGAAGTCATGTTAATTTAACACGAAGTGAAGTTATTCAACATAAGCTTCATGTTAAAATAACATGATCAATAGTGTTGAAAAATAATAACCTGAAAAAGTGTTAAAAACGAGTTGATTTTACATGAACATTTTTTTGTGTGCATCTCCACTAACTTCAACGCCCTTCTTTTGTTCATAAACCTGTTGTCTGTTGTACCTCTCTTTGTCTATTCGTTCACCTTTTATTGCATTCAATGATTGCTTTGATACTTTTAGCCCTTTCAATGCTCTTATTAAGCTGAATGCAAAAAGTTATTGAGCGTAAATATTACGAGTAATCGTAACGCGAAAGATGTTTAAGAAAATGTCATAAAATTGTGTAACGCAAAAGGAAAGTGATAAGTTTTAATGGACCAAAGTAGCAAAGCGAATTGACGTGCAAAGGAAACCAAAAAAAAAAAAATAAACCAAATAGCTCAAAACCATATTTCCGTCTTTAAATGTTTTCAAAATATTACCCTCGGACGGATGGAGCAAAGCATAAAAGTAACAAAAAATAACACAATAAAAACAGTAGAGAATAATATTTTTACACTTTCTTTTGTAGTTACTCTCGCAAGTGTTTATTGTCTTTAGCCACTCTAAGCTTTGTTAAGCTAAGGTTGGGTGGTGTGAGATTTCACACAAGTAAGCACGTCGTATTGTACTAAATCCCTTAAGCTTTAGAATTGTACTTACTCATTCACTTGGACTTCCGGTTGCCTGCATTGCGCTATAATTGTGTTTATTTAGTATTGTTGAGTGTTCTTTTTTTATCAAATTGACCGGAAAATGAAAAAAACGAGGAGTGATAAGGAATTTGTTGCGAGAAAGTAAATTAATAACAGTTAAATTATTAGCTCAAGCAGACTGTAAGGTAATAATGATTGGGCTTATTAAATAAATGAAAATAAATAAAACAAAATAAAATAAAATAAAATAAAATTAAAAATTAAATACAATAAAATAATTTGTATCAAATTATGTATTCTTTTAAATTTTTGGCGAAAACAAGTTGAAAACTGCTACATACAATACCAACTACGATGATTACAATTTCGATCTTGTTGAAGGATCTTGTCAAACCGCTTTGTATTGTTGCTTAGAAATTTTGCATCACCATCATCGAACCAAGGAGAGGAGATTAGGATTACAAATTTGGATGAAATTTTGAATAGAGATAGCATGGTTGACACCAAGACTATCCACTTGGGGGTTGCCACCTGGGGCCGTTTACAGGATTGCCACCTATTTAATTTTTTTTAAATTATGGAGCAACATATTCCAATAGGGGTATCAAATGAAATGTATTTTTAACCGTATTCCAAATATGATAATTTCAAGCAGGGTAACGCCTAGAGTTGCCACCTGACCGCGTTTTATTTATATAACCTTATGTATATTTGTATATCCAGACTATATCGAGAACCGCTTGACCGAATTGGATGCAATTTAGAATATAGAAAGTATGGTTGATTCTAAGACTATCCACTTGGGGGTTGCCACCTGGGGCGGCTTACAGAGCTGCCACCCATCCCATTTTTTTTTTTTAATTTTGGAGCAAAGTATGCCAATATATGATCAAATGAAAGGTAATTTCAGCGACATGTCAACTAAAATATTTTAAAGTAGGGCTGCCACCTTACCGCAGTATATTTGTATAGCCATCCAGGGTGATTTTGCCGTATTGTATTTCAATTTTGGATTAATTTGGGACAATTTTGGTGGTAATTTTGGTATCATTTTGGGATAATTTTTGGATCATTTGGGGATAATTTTTGGGTCATTTTGGGAACTTTTGGGGGTCTTTTTGGGGTCATTTGGGGATTTTTTTTGTATTATTTTGGGAACATTTTTGGATCATTTTTGGTAAGTAATTAAAGTTAGCCCTCAATTTATAGCACCGAGCAAGATCGGTCACCTATGTGGGTTAAAGGTGTTTTTGGGATCAGTTAAAATAAAATAAAATCAAATCAAATGAAATGAAATAAAATAAAATAAAATAAAATAAAATATAACAAAGTTAAACAAAACATAATAAAATTTAATTAAAACAAGAAATAAAATACGAAAAAAGAATAAAATATGTAAATTTAAATGAAAATAAAAAAAACATATTAAATATCCTGAAAAAAAAAAAAATGCAAAAAAATATAATAAAATAAAAAACAAAGCAAAAGAAAAATTATATTAAATCAAATTAAATAAAAAATGTAAGGCAAAATAGTTTGTTCTTAAAATATATCGAGAATTAAGATTTGTATACTAAAGAAAACATCCCTAATGAGTTCAGTGCAAGAACTGTGCATCTGCGTACAGCTGCTCCCTTTTGAACAAAAACCACTTCCTACATAACTGCAGTAAAATAGCTCGTTTAGGCGCCTTAATGTATGCTTATATAGAAAAACATAACATGCATTCCACAAAATCCGTTTGCAGAAGAGTAATATTTCAGTCTAGCAAAGAAATATGCCAACATGCACTGGCCGTAGGACAAAGTCATTAAATGAACCCAGCATTGCGACTGCAAAGCGAAAAAAATGCTGGTTAGTTAAATCAAAATCAAAATAAAAAGCGTACAACACTTGCTGCAGAGAATAGTTAGCGTTGCTGTCAAATACAGCCATAGAAAAGAAGAAATGTGGTGAGGAATTTTGGAATCCGAGCAAATCTATAAAAAGGAAAATGGTGTCTGAGAGTGAAAATGGAAGCGCAGACGTACAAAAAGTCTGCTTATATTTTGTTTTGTTGTAGAGTAAAAAAAAAGTGTTCAGTTAAATATACATATTGTACTTTAAGAGAAGACAATCACACATGAAGTAAAATTATTGCACAACCATGAAGCGATTTTTTCAACAAATGTATGTATTTAATTTTAGGTCCTCCATTTTTCATAAGACCGCCACCCCTTACGCGGGTATATTCTAAGCACCCTTAACCGTTGTAGATATTATATTTGTATATCCAGACTATCTCGGGAAACGCTTGACCGATTTGGATAAAATTTGGAATATAGATAGTATGATTGATTCTAAGACTATCCACTTGGGGGTTTACAGGGTTGCCACCTATCTCAATGTTTTTTAATTTTGTAGCAAAATATGCCAATATGGGTATCAAATGAAAGGTATTTTCGCCGACATTCCAACTTACGTATTTTCAGGTAGGGTTGCCGCCCAGGGCTACAAATGGTACCGTGTTTTATTAATATTGTATATTTCTGGGATCATATTTGGATTATTTTAGGATCATTTTAGGTTCAAATTTGGATTAATTTGGGACAATTTTGGGGTCATTTTTGGATCATTTTGGAGTAATTTTGGGATAATTTTTGGATAATTTTGGGATAATTTTTGGGTTTCGTTTTGGGATTATTTTGGTATCATTTTCGGATCATTTTGGCTACATTTAAGGTGTTTTTGGAATCAATTTTGTTAGGAACGTAATCAAACACTGATGATGGCGTATCGCCGAAACCGGTTTGTTACAAAACCAATATTGAGAAGGGATGACGAAAAATCGTTCCAATATACATCTACCCTGTCGGAAAAATACAAAACCAAATTAACTAATTTTAGGATCATTTAAATCATTTTGGGGTAATTTTGGGATCATTTTGGGATCTTATTTGGGTCGTTTTGGGTGCAATTTCTCATCATTTTGGGAACATTGAAGGGTCTTTTTGGGATCATTTTAGGATTATTTTGGGATTATTTTACGGTCATTTTGGGTAAGTAAAGTTAGCGCTCAATTGATAGCATCGAGCAAGCTCGGTCACCCAGCTACTTAACATTATATAACTAAGTGTACTCCATAGTACCAGCTGTTTTTCGAAACTCTTTGGATTCCTGTCTGTTCTTTTAGATGTGGTAGAGTGGTATTGAGCACCTTTTCTCGGTTAAATCGCTTCGGGAACGGATCAAGTGTAGAAAGGAACATCCAAGGGTTGTCGTTTGCATGATCATTATAGGGATTTTATGATTGTTAGTTGCTCACTTCGAAGAAAAATCATTTTTTGTCATTATTTTGTTTTACTTAATAAGGTTAGCAAATACGCTTAAACAAACAATGCAGCAATATAATAAGAATACCTTCCTTCTAACTGCTTTCATCATTTCATTCCTCTGAACGCCACACCATCATTTGCATAACGTCATCCACTACTTAATTACTCTCTATTTTTTCATTATCTATTTTTTATTGTTTGGGTAGGTAAATAGTGAAGGAAATGTAAACAAAAGAAACACCGACGGTT
>CAXKVI010000005.1:76790899-76800899 GCA_964058755.1 Campiglossa producta
AAAAAACTCGACCGATTTGGATGAAATTTGGCATATAGATAGTATGATTGATTCTAAAACTATCCAATTGGGGGTTGCCACTTGGGGGTGTACAGGGTTGGATCATTTTGAGATATTTTTTGGGTCATTATGGGAACATTTGAGGGCCTTTTTGGTGTCGTTTTGGGATTATTTTGGGAATCATTTTTGGATCATTTTCCAATTTCGTATCATTTAGGGAACATTTAAGGGTCTTTTTGGGATCATTTTAGGATTATTTTGGGATTATTTTTGGGTCATTTTTGGATCATTTTGGGTAAGTAAAGTCAGCGCTAAATTGATAGCACCGAGCAAGATCGGTCACGCAGGTACTAGTTCTTTAAATGACCACTCTATAATTCCGTTTACACTTTCGTACAAAGTGACCTATTTGATATTGGCAAAATTGTTTGTGTTACTCTGGTTTGAACGATTTTACTAAAAATAAAATAAAATAAAATTAAATTCCTTGCTCGCCATATTAAAGGTGTTGCATTCTTTGTTTTAATAACAAAAATATTTATGCTGTTATAAAAGTGAAAGTGGAATTTTCATTATTACATAAAATTGTTGGCACCTCTCTGCCTCAGCTGGCATGACATACAAAGCGCACATAGGTCAATTTAGTGGCATGTAAAAGCGTTTTTGGCGTTTGCGAAAGTGGCGCAGATGGGCAAAGCCAAGTATACCGATAAAATGCAGCGAAAAAGTAGAACACACACAAAATAAATCAAATCGCATTCTCATATCTCTGACATTTTTTTCCATCGGGATTTCCTTTCTAAAATAACTTTTGGTTTTGTTCCAAAGTTGTAAAGTGTTTGGTGGAAAGCCAACAAATTTGAACTTAGTAAAGTGGGTTAGACTTATTTTGATTCGAAAATACTTCCGTCCATACATCCGCTTAATAAGTTTGTTCAACACTTTCATATTATTGACAATCAAAATTAATTGTATGTCAAAATTGAATTAGCAAACAAATTTATATTATGAATGTAAACAAACAAAAAGAGAAGGATAATAGCAAAATGAAAATAAGTATATGGCTTCCCTGTAGTGCTTCTCTTGAGTTGTATTCTAGCCATTTGTTTTCCTAAGAGCTCAACTAGTTCGAGATGAGAGAGGTATGTCATGCTCGCAAGGTCTCATATCTTTGTCAATTTCAACTTCGAATTGAACAAAAGCGATAAAGAAGCAAAAAGTGGGCCTTGCGGTGAATACGAAGTATTTGATGTCATCAAAAATGGGATCGGCTAGAACTTATTTGGACTGCGCAGGCAAATGAGAAGTAACGCAATCCCTCGACGAAAAACGTATCATTCGAAAGTCCCTCTGAGGGTGCTCAGTCCCATGAGGTTTTCTTATCGACACCTGAATCAGTCAACAGAGAAAACGGCCGTTCTCAAATGTGATGAAAAAGCAGTTGGGGGATGTCTTGAACTTACTAAAAGCGGATGACTGGAATCCAATATGTCCATAACCATAGGCATCCCAAAACCTTAACCATAACCGTGACCATAACCATATTCGCCAATAACCATTAGCATAACCACGTCCAAAACCATAATCATAATTAAAGGCATGACCAAAACCATTGTAAACCATAACCGTAAGAAACATAGCCATAACCAATGTCACCACAACCATAACCATAGCCATAACCGTACTCGTGACCATAACTATAACCGTTATAATAACCATAACCATAACCACAACCATAACTATTACAATAACCAATACCATAACCATTACCATAAGCATTACCATAGCCATTATCATAACAATTACCATAACCATTACCATAACCATAACCATTACCATAGCCATTACCATAACCATTACCATAACCATTACCATAACCATAACCATTACCATAGCCATTACCATAACCATTACCATAACCATTACCATAACCATTACCATAACCATTACCATAACCATTACCATAACCAATAACATAACTATTACCATAACCATTACCATAACCATTACCATAACCATTACCATAACCATTAACATAACCATTACCATAACCATTACCATAACCATTACTATAACCATTACCATAACCATTAACATAACCATTACCATAACCATTACCATAACCATTACCATAACCATTACCATAACCATTACCATAACCATTAACATAACCATTACCATAACTATTACCATAACCATTACCATAACCATTACCATAACCATCACTATAACCATTACCATAACCATTACCATAACCATTACCATAACCATTACCATAACCATTAAAATAACCATTACCATAACCATTAACATAACCATTACCATAACCATTACCATAACCATTACCATAACCATTACCATAACCATTACCATAAATATTACCATAACCATTACCATAACCATTAACATAACCATTACCATAACCATTACCATAACCATTAACATAACCATTACCATAACCATTACCATAACTATTACCATAAACATTACAATAAAGGGGAGGGCTTAAATGAGATTTAAAACTAAGTTCAAATATGAATTGAAACGGCATCAAGTTTCGTAATCATCGCAATTAGTTCATAGTAAATTTTTTGGCTCTTCCTTTATCCATTGGAGATTGCCCGCAATCAATAATTTCGTTCCATCCGATATTCCATGTGTCTAGGGACTAAAAGCTTATGTTGGACTCTAATGACCAACGAAGATCTTTAAGATCTTTAATGGTACTACATATCGTCGCTCGCTTGCCAGAAGCATGAATGTGCCGAAATTAAAATTTTGGGAGATCGTATTAGAAAGTTTAGTCCTCTCATTAAATTTTTAAATTTTGGTTTTTGAAATAAATTTGTTTACGCAGGTTATATTCTCATTATACTCTTTCCACTGATATATTTTTACGTTAATATTCCTTAAATTCCTCGACATTCGGCACGTTAATCTTTAAAAAATTTCCAAAGAAAGTTTTTTAAAATTTTCGTTGCTACTCATTCATGTTTCTGGCACAACGAAAATGAATTTTTAAATTTAAAAATTTTTTTTTTTTCGTCAGAAACATGAATAGGCACCATTCATGATTGTGGCGAAACGAAAATAAAAAAAAAAAATTTAAAATTCTGTTTTTAAACATTTTTTTTTTGTCAGAAACATGAATGTCTAGCACATAAAATTCTAGCTAATGAAATGATTGATTTGGCTGTTCACTTCAAAGTAAATAATAAATTACGTGAACAATTTGAATAAATAAAATTGAAAATAATTAAATGAAAATCACACTTAATCATAATTATGCAGGCGTCAGCATTGTTTTTGCATTTATTACCTCATGAATTTTGCATTTGGTTTGTTAGTTTCAAAATTTAGAGTTTTAAGTTCATTATTTTCTGTCACAAACAAATTTGCATGAAGAGAATGTGTTCTCTATTATATTGCATGTCTGTGTTTCTATGTATATCCTTTCTGTGAATATCGCCATCTGTTTCACACGTATCTACATATATATTGCTATCGTACTAATGTCACTAGCAATGCCAATTAATTCTGTACATTGTCCTGTCACTTTGTGGTCATGCATTCAGTATGTGTCATGAATAGTTATCAGATGATGCGGATATCAGATTGAGTTGACTATACAGAAGAAGGGTTGATGGTGTATGAATATACTCGTCGTAAATGTACTGAAATTAGAGCATATCGAATAAATAAATGTACGCCAATTGTCATAGGATACAATCAAATTTTGAATTTTAATGGAAATAGGGGAAAATGGGACGCAACCCTTCCATATAAATGGGATTTTTCATACTAGATTTCTCTAGAAGTATTCAGGACATGGAATTCAGCAGGTAGTAACATAGGGTTTATCTTCACAACTTTAGAAAAATCGAAGATAGGGGAAAAGGGCGTGGCACTTTACACATAAATCGGACTACAGGACTCAAGTTTCAGTAGTAAGGATTTATATCAGGCCCAGGCAGCTGGTGGGACAATTGTATGAAATGTCTGAGGACCAAAATCAAACTGATCTTTGCATGGCCTCTCGAACAATGACATTATTGTTGGTGCTCTAGTGAGAGCGCTATGCTCGCAATAATCAATAAATCGCTGTCGCTTGTTATGCTCAGTAGCTCAGTTGCAAGCAACGAGTCAAAAAAATTCCTTCTTTCAATAATACACCCTCAATTTTACCTCTGCCGCGTCCTGATTTATATCATGTTTATCCCTGACAATTCCAGAAAAATAGTAGATAAGAATCAAGCGGCGTGACACCAATATAAAGGCTATCGAATGTAAAATTGTGGTTGACATTTTCTGGGAAACGCCCATATGAAAGGAGCAGAAATTACCTAAAATTTCTCTTCGGAATCTTGTGTTAAGGTTTTCTGTAAAGATACTTCATACATACATATACACAGAATAACGACGAAATTTCGCGATACGCTCTGATGCACACATACGAGTGAGATACCTGTTTATGAACTGAATCATTAGAGCTAGACAGTACAGACTAGGCAAACAATACTAATCTAACGCGATATGCTTTGTCTGTATTTGAGTTACCTGCAAAGCTTTCATGGATAGGCATAATAATTTTGATATATATATACCAACTCTTCTGATTTTTGGGAAGTCTTTTCTTTTCTACTATTTCCTTCAATTTTCATTTCAATTTCTTCCCTTTATATAACTAACACATTTTCTCTTTTTATTTGTTCGGGTGGGGCAGGGCTGCGTAATTTTGAATTGCCTGCATCACCGATCCAAAGATAATTTCTATTTGTGAATAGCTAGGACCCTGCTCGCTTCATTGGCGCGAATTTTTCATTATTTGATCATTAGGTCACATGCTTGCTAAAATTAAATATACAGCAATGGTCAGACCATACTTCACAATGTAACGATGTTTTTAAATATTTGCCCGACATGTACATATAATTTTGTCATCACTAAGTGCCATTTTGCCCTTAAACTTTCAGCATGCGAATTTAACTATTTTCCTTTCAATATATTATTATGCAAATTAAGTATACATACATACATACTTTCATAGCGATACATATTATTTCGATACCCATTTTCTTAACTTTTTGGCGATGGCAAATGTTCACATGCAAATTTTATTAAAATGTCGGCAACCAAAGTTGTGAACTTACATTGCAAAAGTTTGCATTTGCCTTATGGTGCAAGACGAACTTCAACAAAAGTAAGGAACTTAAGAAGTTACTGCAACCACTTAGAGCATTACTTACGTGTGTATGTGAGTCGAATAAATAAGCAACAAATGAAAAACCGAAATGCTAGTGCTTTGAGTTGCCAGTGACAATATTGAGCAGTTGAAGTTGGCAAAAGGCGAGTTTAATATTCAATACATACTGATATGAAATCTTACACATATGCCAATTAAGCCATATACGTGTACATACTCATGTATCTGTATATACAAATTTATTCAGTGTTGTAAAACTTCAAAATACTGGAGCTAAACTTTTGTTGCACTGCCCAGCAAAAGTTTGTTGACCAAAATCAGTTTTTTTGAACGTTGTTTCGTCGCTCCCAACGAAGACTAATACGGTTTAGTTGGCGTGGAAGACTAACACACTTAGTTCTCTGCGTCGAAGATTAATGCACTTCGTTCTCTGCGTCGAAGACTAATACACTTCGTTCTCTGCGTCGAAGACTAACACAGTTCAGTTCTATGCGAAATATGTTAGTCTTCGACGCAGAGAACGAAGTGTGTTAGTCTTCCACGCAGAGAAGGAAGTGTGTTAGTCTTCGACGCAGAAAAATGAACCGTATTAGTCTTTAGTCTTCGTTGGGAGCGACGATTTATCCTGCAAGGTTTGGCAGACATCTTAACTTACCCACTTCTCTCAGAAAAATCCACGCAGAATATCATTTAGATAAATCACCGTCAGTTCATATATCATCATCATCATCATCATCATCATCATCATCATCATCATCATCATCATCATCATCATCATCATCATCATTTATAGGCGCTTAACCGGCTAAGCGATTTTGGCCGTTGCATATCAAAGCACGCCAGTCGTTCCTTTTCAGCGATAACTGACGCCAATTGGAAACCCCAAGGGAGTTCAAGTCATCCTCCACCTGTTGTTTCGATCTCAGACGAGGCCTCCCCCTTCCTCTGCTGCCGAATTCAGGCGACGATAGGAAAACCTTCTGTACTGGAGCTTCTTTGTCCATTCCCATAACATGACCCAGCCAGCGGAGTGTTTGGGCTTAATTCGCTGGACTATGGTCAAATTTGCGTAAAGCTCGTACAGCTCATCGTTAAATTTCCTTCGATACTCACCGTTGGCATCACGGGAAGGACCATAAATCTTCCGGAGAACTTTTCTCTCAAATACTCCAAGGGCCATCTCATCTTCTTTTGACATTGTCCATGAATCTGAGCCATACATCAGGACAGGTATAATGAGAGACTTATAGAGCGTGATCCTTGTTCTTCGAAAGAGGACTTTATTTCTCAATTGCCTACTTAGTCCAAAGTAGCACTTGTTGGCAAGAGTGATTTTCCGCTGGATTTCTAGACTGATATTATTTTCGGTGTTGATACTGGTTCCCAAATAGACGAAGTCCCTCACAGTTTCAAATTTGTAACTATCAACAGTGACGTGGCTGCCAAGGCGCAGGTGCGCCGATTCTTTCTTTGATGACAGCAAATACTTCGTCTTGTCCTCGTTCACGGCGAGACCCACTTTTTTCGCTTCCTTATCCAGTCCAGAGAAGGCAGCGCTTACGGCGCGGTTGTTAAGGCCAATGATATTAATATCATCGGCATACGCCAGCAATTGCACGCTCTTGTAAAAGATTGTACCATTGCGGTTTAGCTCTGCTGCTCGAATTATCTTCTCCAGCATCAGATTGAAGAAATCGCACGAAAGGGAGTCGCCCTGTCTAAAGCCTCGTTTGGTTTCAAATGGCTCAGAGAGGTCCTTCCCGATTCTGACGGAGCTGTTGGTATTGCTCAACGTCATTTGACAAAGCCGTATAAGCTTTGCAGGGGAAGTCAAATTCAGACATGGCGGCATACAGGCAACTCCTTTTTACGCTGTCAAAAGCGGCTTTAAAATCGACAAAGAGATGGTGAGTGTCGATTCTCTTATCATGGGTCTTCTCCAGGATTTGGCGTATCGTGAAAATCTGGTCGATGGTAGACTTACCAGGTCTAAAGCCACACTGATAAGGTCCAATCAGTTTGTCTACGATGGGCTTCAGCCTTTCACACAACACGCTCGAAAGAACCTTATATGCGATATTAAGAAGACTGATTCCTCGGTAGTTGGTGCGGTTAGCGGGATCGCCTTTCTTGTGGATTGGGCAGAGCATACTTAAATTCCGATCTGGAGGCATGCACTCATCTGACCATATTATGCATAAGAGCTGATACATGCTTTTTACCAGCTCTTCGCCTCCGTGGTCAAACAGTTCCTGAGATATACCAAAAAAGAAATAATTTGCGGTTAGGTGGCAGCCCTTAGTGTGGCAACCCTGCTTGAAATTGCCATATTTGGAATACGGCCGAAAATACCTTTCATTTGATACCCATATTGGCATATTTAGCTTTGTATTTAAAAAAAAAAATTTTGTAGGTGGCAATCCTGTAAACCGCCCTAAGTGGCAGCACCCATGTATGTATATATTCTTAGAATGAATCAAATTGTGTATGTGCCAAATTTTATCCAAACTCGGTCAAGCAGTACCCGAGATATACGAAAAAATAAAAATATTGCGGTTAGGTGGCAACCCTGCTTGAAATTGTAATTTTTGAAATATGGCCGAAAATATCTTTCCTTTGATTTTACCATCCCTTATTGCAACTTTCCTCACCTTTTTCTCCTTAGCTCACCTACATACTTGCTATCGACGCCCTGCTCTAATTTTCTTTATGTCTTCGGTGTACCTCCACGTTCAGTTTACATTTCTTTCCTTTATGGAGCTTTCCTTAGCTAATTAGGTCCAGTTATCTTGTTAAAATGATATCATGATTGAGCTTTCCATTAAGAGCATGTAGAGCAAAACAATTTTAAATTTTGTGTAAGTCCACAATAGCTCCATATCTCAGGCCCCACTATTCCGGACTAATGACATTGTTTATGTTCTCGGATGCAATTGGGTAAATAGAGAATGTTCTAAAAGACATAATCCGAGTCGGGTCCGTCGTTATTGAACTACATATAAAGATTAACCTATCTTGACTTTAACTTGTAAAAAGATTACTTCGGACCCCTTAAAGTTGATCTGACTGAATTTTAAAATGACGAATGAATGCCTCTAATTGACCATACTTATGTAATTTTCATGGGCTGATCTTTAAACCAGCTTTAAAATCTTTGACGGTACAGCTAACAGTGGCGTTTTATTCGAAAACAAAGGCAAGGGTCTTCCAATACACTAAGGTCATTCCTTCAGGTGTTATCAGCGTTTAACGGACAGTCTTCTTATTCCCTTCTTTTTACGAAAGTAATAAGAATAAGGTATAAATAGAAAAATAGTGCATACCTACATAATTTTGTGAAAGCCTCGCAGAAATATTGTATCATCGTATGGAAATCAATCAATCAAACTTCGCTCAGTTATCTCTAGACAAAGAACATGGCATCATTTTTAATTTGCTGAATTTGTACGAAATCACAGCTTCATAAGAGGCTTTCATCGTTAGTAGCCTTAATGTCGATTGTCTTCCCCTTTTTTTAGTTTTTCAAGTCAATGTTGGTAGTATGCATCTTTCCCCTATATGGACATGCTTGTTGTTGCATTTGGAGATAATGTATTGCCATTCATTACATTGCACAAAAGAAAAGAATTGAAGTACTGCAATCATATAAAGATTGAGCTACAGCAAAACTGTCGTTAGGCAACGTTAGCTAACGCGAAAAAAACAGAAGAGATATTCAAAAGATGCTTCATCATATGCGAGGAAAAAAGAAGGAAATATTTCCAAGTAAGCAGAGCCAAAGCAATGCAGTGTGCAGAAGATTATGCGAAGAAGCCGATAGCATTGTCTTGTAAAAAATGTGATTTACTGCTGGATTTCTTGCGAGTTGCAGCAACATATTTTGCCGTTGGCTTTAACAATTGGCGTGCATTTTTATTTATGTGTATGGGTGGGTGTGTGTGTGTGGGTGTTAGCTACTCCCCACCCACTTAATGTCATTCTATTTTTAATTTTTCAAATGGATTTCGACATTTGCTGTATGTCTGCTAGCGCTAGCCTCAGCTTCCGCTACACATCCGCTGAGATCGTATATACATATGTACATACATATGTATAAATGCTATGGATTTCTGTAATATGGGCGTGATGGTATACGAAGGGGAATATATGTAAGAAAGCAAATTCTTGCTCAAAACAGGCAGTGAATAGTTATGTAATAAATTTGTATACCCTACAGTGCTACAAGGGATAGATAGTGAGAGAGCCCTTCAGCCACTGCCAATATAAAAAATTAATAAAATGAAATAGAATAAAAAAATAAGATTTAAAAATTAGTTAAATAAAAAATTAAAACTTAATAAAAAAATAATGAAAAAAAAAAAAACAAAAAAAAAAAATCGAAAGTAAACTAAACTACATGAAATAAAACAAAATAAAAAAATAAAATGAAGTAAAATAAAAAAAAAATTGAATGCAAAAATCCGCGGACAGAAACGACGAAAGCGACCTAATAAAATCATTTTAATAAAAAATCTAAATAAAAAAAAAATTAAAAAAAATAAAATAAAGTGAACTGAAATCAAATCAAATAAAAGTAAAATAAATAACACAACATGAAAAGAAATAGAATAAGATAAGATAAAAAAATTAAATAAAATAATACAAAATTAAAAGAAATTTATATACCTTCACTTCTCACCAGTGGGTGTATAATGTGCGCTTTTAGCTGAACTTAATTTTGCTTATGGAGTTGTTTCACTTTATGTGCTTTGGTGCAAGCGATTTTTCTTGAGCTTCTGACGTATGGGTAGCTGGTAT
>CAXKVI010000005.1:76805899-76825076 GCA_964058755.1 Campiglossa producta
TGAAAAAGTAGGCGTGGTCGCGAAGCGATTTCGTTTATTTTCTATAGCTGAATTTACCACAACAATAGTATGTCCTCTACGAAATTTCGTTATACTAGCATAAACTGTTCTGAAGTTATTAAGAGTCAAAATTTTAAAATTTCTTCAAATATACGTGGGCGGTACCACGCCCCCTTTTCAAAAATTTTTATAAAATCGGCCTTAGAACATCTAAATCAATACATATTGCAAATTTTATCATTGTAGCTGCTTCTAATATTGAATTAACCCATTTTATACGTTTTTCGAAATTTTCGATATCGAAAAAGGGGCGTGGTTATGGTCCGATTTTACCCATTTTCAATAGCAATCTATTCTGAACCCAAATAAGTACGCATGCCAAATTTGGTGAAGATATCTCATTATTTGCTCAAGTTATCGTGTTAACGGACAGACGGACGGACGGACGGACGGACGGACGGACAGACGGACGGACATGGCTCAATCAAATTTTTTTTCGATCCTGATCATATTGATATATGGAAGTCTATATCTATCTCGATTCCTTTATACCTGTACAACCAACCGTTATCCTAACAAAGTTATAATACCCTGTGTACAAGTACAGCTGGGTATAATAAACAAAGAAGAAAAAAAATAATAAACTAAATTAATTAATTTAATAAAAATAAAAAATAAAATATGATATAATAAATAAAACAGTAGTTACTTTCAGGCTAGTTCGAATTTAGTTAAGAAATTGTGATAAAAAATTAGTCATTCCTCAAATTAGTTTATCATTTCACTGCTGTGAATATGAAGTAATTTGCTGACGTCCGTTTGTTTGTGGTCGTCCTTATTTCTAGATATCGTCATACCTAGATTTCCAACGTTCTTTTGTACTTAGTTACGTATGAATTTTGCTCTTTTTGTTTGTAGCATGCATGTAAATATGTTTGTACGAATATATTTACATATGCGCCACTTTTTTTTTGTTTGTATAATATATGGGCTCTTACATACATACGTACATACGTGTATTGTTTGCGCTTGATTTTGGTATGAATGCGCTCTTTCAGCCTATACGTAGCCATGGACTCCGCAGTATTTAGGACGATGTGGTCCAATGTCAGGTGAGAAACAAACAAAGGTCGGTGTCATAGGCGCAAAAATACTCGTCTGTATTGGAAGCAAATAAGGTGTATGAAAGCATGTACTGAAATTTGTGTTGCTTTCACTTTGTGGTTGGTTTGTTTTGGGTAAATGAAGCATTAATTTGACGATGGCGATTTCTGTAAACATTTTTTTCGTTGACATAATTTTTTAGCCTTGACACAAATTTATGTCATAGAAATGAAAAACTTGTGAACTTGCGATTCTGCAAATATTTGTCATCGTTAATAACAAAGTGAAAGGTAAAATTTTTACATTTTTAAGCAATTTTGTTTTCACACATGGTTCAATTTATGCAAAACAACAAGAAATAAAAAATAAAAAACATAAATATAAAATAAAAAAAAAAAATAAAAAAAATAAAATAAAAAAAAATAAAATAAAATGATATAAAATAAAAAAAATAAAAAAATAGAAAAAAAGAAAATGGAAAAATGAAAAAATGAAATAAAATAAAGTAAAATTAAAAACTTAAAATAAATTAAAAAAATTAATGAAATGAAAAAATGAAATAAAATAAAGTAAAATTAAAAACTTAAAATAAATTAAAAAAATTAAATAAAATAAAGCCAAACAAAATAAAACAAAATTAAATTGAATAAAAAATAAAATGAACTTATATAAAATAAAAAAAAAATTTAATAAAAAAAATAAATAAAAAAATTATAAAAAAATAAAATACAATAAAATAAAATAAAATAAATAAAAAATAAAATAAAATAAAATAAAATAAAATAAAATAAAATAAAATAAAATAAAATAAAATAAAATAAAATAAAATAAAATAAAATAAAATAAAATAAAATAAAATAAAATAAAATAAAATAAAATAAAATAAAATAAAATAAAATAAAATAAAATAAAATAAAATAAAATAAAATAAAATAAAATAAAATAAAATAAAATAAAATAAAATGAAATAAAATAAAATAAAATAAAATAAAATAAAATAAAATAAAATAAAATAAAATAAAATAAAATAAAATAAAATAAAATAAAATAAAATAAAATAAAATAAAGTAAAATAAAAAAATAAAAAATTAAATGAAATAAAATAAAATAAAATAAAATTAAAAAAAATAAAATAAAATAATATAAAATAAAATAAAATAAAATAAAATAAAATAAAATAAAATAAAATAAAATAAAATAAAATAAAATAAAATAAAATAAAATAAAATAAAATAAAATAAAATAAAATAAAATAAAATAAAATAAAATAAAATAAAATAAAATAAAATAAAATAAAATAAAATAAAATAAAATAAAATAAAATAAAATAAAATAAAATAAAATAAAATAAAATAAAATAAAATAAAATAAAATAAAATAAAATAAAATAAAAAAAAATAAAATAAAATAAAATAAAATCAAATAAAATAAAATAAAATAAAATAAAATAAAATAAAATAAAATAAAATAAAATAAAATAAAATAAAATAAAATAAAATAAAATAAAATAAAATAAAATAAAATAAAATAAAATAAAATAAAATAAAATAAAATAAAATAAAATAAAATAAAATAAAATAAAATAAAATAAAATAAAATAAAATAAAATAAAATAAAATAAAATAAAATAAAATAAAATAAAATAAAATAAAATAAAATAAAATAAAATAAAATAAAATAAAATAAAATAAAATAAAATAAAATAAAATAAAATAAAATAAAATAAAATAAATTTAAAAAAATAAAATAAAACAAAAAAAAATAAAAAAAAAATAAAATAAAAAAAATAAAAAAAAAATAAAAAAATAAAGTAAAATAAAAAAATAAAAAATTAAATGAAATAAAATAAATTAAAATGAAATAAACATAAAAGTAAAATAAAATACAATAAAACAAAATAAGTTGAAAAAAAATACAACGGAATACAATGAAATAAAATACAATAAAATAAAAAAAGTTAAATGAAAAAAAAAAAAAATAAAATAAAACAAAACAAAAAACAGTCGGAAATAAACAAAATGGAATACAAAAAAACTAAAATTAATTAAAATAAGAAAGGACATAATAAAAAATAAAAATAAAATAAATCAAATTAAAACAAAACAAAATAAAATAAAAAATGGACTTAAATAATATAAAATAAAACAAAAAGCAAAATAAAATTAAATTAAAAAAATTAAAAAGGAGCATAAAATAAAAAAAAATCAAATAAAATAAAACAATTAAAAAAACACTAAAAAGGAGAATAAAATACAAATTTAAAATGAAATATAATAAAATAAATAAGTAAGGAAGCCTAAGTTCGGGTGAACCGAACATTAAATACCCAGCGGTAATTTTCGGTTTACCTAAAGTTTTTACTATCTTTACTATTTACCTTAAGCCCCATATACACATCTTTTTGATCGTGAACGCGGGTGAGCGTGAACAATTTTCTTTTGTGTAATATGTTGATAGTACTCCACTATTCCAAAAAAATCATGCGCAAGTGGAAAAATAACTAAAATATCTTTGACATTAGAGCATTTAAAATTAAGTGAAAGTGTTAAATATGCTTTGAAATGCTTATTTTACTATCTCACAGTGAATTGTGTGCGAACACAAAGTGGCACAAACCCTTCGCAAGTGAGTGTTGAAATTTGGCAATTACCAGGCTAAACTTTGATTTTTTTCACATTTTTTGGAGAATTGAACTCATTTGACAGATGAATTGATTTGGAATTCTTTTCCTTTGCGTACGCAATAGAAAGTCTCCACTCATTCACGCTCACGTTCAAACGGAACTGTATGAGGGTCTTTACCGAATAGGTTCAATTTATGTGATTTTCGAAATTTTCCATATCGAAAGTGGGCGTGGTCCGGAAGAGATCTCGTCCAATTTCATCACCTATATTGCTAGTATATGTTGTGCCAAATTTCATGAGTCTGAAGTAATAAGTTTAAAAGTTTTGACCAGTGGAATATTTAAAATGCCTCCCTTAAAGGTGGGCGTTGCCACGCCCACATCTAAACATTTATCTAAAATCATAATAGATTGATTGAGGGGTTCATCCTACCAAACTATATCATTTTAGCCATTTCCGTTATCGAAGTATGTCAATTTATGTGATTTTCGAAATTTTCGATATCGAAAGTGGGCTTGGTTGGAGAGCGATTTTTTCCAGTTTCATCAGGTATACTCCCAACGATACTAGTATGCTTTGTGCCAAATTCCATCGTTCTATCGTAATCAGTTTAAAAGTTACGCCCAGTCGAATTTTCAAAAATGCCCCCTTAAAAGTGGGCGGTGCCACGCCCACTATACAATTTTTTTGGAAAAATAATAAAAGAATGAATGGTTCATCTATAAAATTATATCATTTTAGTCATTTCAGCTGCCGAGATATGTCAATTTGTGTGATTTTCGAAATTTTCGATATCGAAAAAGGGGGCGTGGTTATCATCCGATTTCGCCCATTTTCAATAGCAACCTACCTTGGCCTGTCCGTCCGTCCGTCTACCCGTGTACACGAACTATTTAATGTTCGGTTTATTCCAACTCAGATTTCCTTGTTTCTAACTTATATTTGTAGCAGCTAGCTGATTAATATAAAATTTAATAAGCACGCAAAGTTTTATACGATTAGGTCATTCTACTGTTAACTATTTAAACTATTTCCTCATGCTTTGCCTTCTACTTTTCCAACAAGAACTTGTCAGATTTTATTTCATTGCGAATTTCATGCTCAGTTGTTGTTGATGACTCCATCCTTGCTAGCTTCGGAACTTTATTTTATTTATTTTTTTTTTGTTACGCTGTAGAAAATAAGTACAAAATGAAAATAAATACTAAGTGGGTGTAGACAATTAAGTGGCTGCAAATTTGTGTTACTTTTTTTAAAAGAAAAATTACCTGCCAACAGAGTGATAAAGTGCCAATCTGCGGCTTTGTTTTAGTACAAGTAAATTTACCCACAGGAATGATGCCCGAAAATTCTATGAAAAGATTCGGCGGAGGACTGAAGGTTTTAAGACCGGGACAAGTTCCTGTAAGGACAAGGACCCTGTAATCGACTTACAGAGTGTACTTAAATTATGGAGGGAGCACTTCTCCTCACTGCTAAATTGCGAGGGAGACGTCGAACCCGATACCCCACCACCTGACGATGGAAAAGTCGTCCCACCACCTAACCTTGATGAAGTGAGGATAGCTATATCCCGGCTCAAACACAACAAAGCCGCTGGAAAAGACGGACTACCCGCCGAACTGTTCAAACACGGAGGCAAAGAGCTGGTAAAAAGCATGCATCAGCTCTTATGCAGAATATGGCCAGACGAGTGCATGCCTCCGGATTGGAATTTAAGTGTGCTCTGCCCAATCGACAAGAAAGGCGATCCCGCTAACCGAACCAACTACCGCGGTATAAGTCTTCTTAATACACATAATACAAGAATCGACACACACACACCATCCCTTTGTCGCAAGCCAAGATTAAAAATTTACCCAAATGCCTGCCAAAACCGAAATGAAATCAGGATATTGACAGTGAGAGAGGAAAGGCCATATATGCTTTGATCAGCCATTGAGTTACACTCCATTGTGAATTGCAGAGGTTGAAATAAATTTATAGTCTTCTATACGTGCTGATGTGACAACTCATTAAAAATACGCTTATTAATTTTTAATTGCTTCCTTTGCACATGTCTGATTAACGCGATAAATCAAAAAACATACGTACTTCTGCGATATTCTTTCATACCTGCATATGTTAGCATATCGATTATTTTCAATGGTATGGCAGTGTGAGGTATATATCGTCCCCTTTTTGCGTTTTTATCGTAAACGCCAAAAAGGAAATTTTACAGGAGAGCATTTTTTACATTTTTATTTTTTTTTTTTCATTTATGAATTGGTGGATACGATAAAAAAGATAGCCATTTTTTGACATAACTGTGAGGATTTCAGCTATAAAATTTTACCAGATGATGCGCTAAGGGATGATGAACAAATTTGCATCAAAAAGTAAATTTCGAAAAAATGGTGGTTACGATAAAAACGCAAAAAGGGGACGATATGTATGTATGACAAAGATAAAAGTGGAAATCACTAGAAATGTTGCCAATTTTATTTGACGCTTTTGCTGCTTTTACCCAAATGAAGCTAATAACCAACTCCTTTGCCAACCAAAAGCGGGTGGTAAAAAATTCGTTAAAAAGTGCATTGGCAAGTGGAAATAGCAAGCGTCAGCAAAGCGTCGAACGATTGACATATAAAAAAAGTATGTATTTCGTATGTAATATGTACTGGTATGTATAAGACTGTGTGTGTGCTTACAACAGCTGCGTCCAAGTGATGCAGTTAGCAAAACAAAAAAATAAACGCCTAAAAATGCAGAAAATTCGCACAGCTGTATTGTCGTTATTGAAAAAAACTAGTAAACTTTTTGCTGCTTGCATTTGATGGAAGCACCGAAGTAAATTGCTTGGCATTGTACGTACCGCAAACATATATGGATATGTATGCATGAAAAATTAAAGTTCCCAGTAGAAATTTTGAAGTTGCAAGCCTAGATCTTTCTACAGCTTGCAATTATATCGACCAGCGCGCCACCTATCGGAATTTTGTTTTTCGCAGATTGTATTGTCCCCGTTTCCTCAATTTAATGCCAAGTTTTAAGTTCCTAACTCTCCAGGAAGTTAGTTAAAAGTCGATTGCAAGATTCCCACTTTCAAACGAGGTTTGTTGAGGAATAGCATAGACTTCCTCTGCTTGGGAACCAGCATTAACACCAAAAAAAAATATCAGTCTAGAAATCCCACGGAGAATCACTCTTGCCAACAAGAGTTACTTTGGACTAAGTAGGCAATTGAGAAGTAAAGTCCTCTCTCGACAAACATAGATCGCGCTCTATAAGTCTCTCATCTAACCACTCCTGATATGTTGTCAGATTCATGGCAAATGTTAAGAGAAGACGAGATGGCTCTTGGAGTATTTGAGAGAAAAGTTCTCCGGAAGATTTATGGTCCTTCCCGTGATGCCAACGGTGAGTATCGAAGGAAATTTAGCGATGAGCTGTACGAGCTTTACGCAGAGCTGACCATAGTTCAGCGGATTAAAGCCCAAAGGCTCCGCTGGCTGGGTCATGTTATGCGAATGGACAAAGTAGCTGCAGCTCAGAAGGTTTTCCAATGGACACCCGAATTCGGATTCCTCGATTGAGATGGAAACAACAAGTGAACGACGACTTGAACTTCCTTGGGGTTTTCAATTAGCGTCAGTTATCGCTAAAAAGAAATGACTGGCGTGATTTGATACGAAACGGCCAAATCGCCTAGGCGGTTAAGCCTTCATAAATGACGCAAGCCAAGATGTTAATGTCCTACGAAATTTCAATTGTCAGATTTCGACCAGAACATACCAGTCAGCTATTAGTCATGATATACTAGAATTATACTAGTTGTAAAATACTAGTCTCATACTAGTTCAACCAGGACTATTGTGACTTCCATAAAGTGAACTAGTCCCCATACTAGTCCAAAAATGACTAGTAGCAAATGTACTAGTCCCATAGTAGTCTAAAAAGCATTGAACCTGGACTAGTGTGATTTCAACCAGAATTTTCATGACTTACCCTTTATTTTATCATTATTTGCCTACATTTTCATGTTTATTCTTAAGAAAGCTGCGACTATTTTTATTTACCCTAACACGAAAAAGCATCTGTGAATTATAAGAGAAAAAGAAGCAAACGAAACGAATGAATTTGGTATTTTTTAACTGGTATGATTTCATCCAGAAAAATTTAGTTGTATACTTGTATGGAATGGATATTTCCTGGCTATTATGGGTTCAGCCAGAAAATTCTAGTTCTATACTAATATGAAATGGATATTTCCTGACCAGTATGACTGGCTGAAGTGAAAAACTCTAGTTGTATAGTAATATGAAACGGATATTTCCTGACTAGTACGAATTCTGCCTAGGTTGCCTGGAAGTTAGGTAAAGTCGATCTCAAGAATCTTAATTTTTAACTCATTTTCGAAAAATATTGATCCGTGCAACACCTAGCGGTTACTTTTTTCGTTCACATTACATTGTCACGGAGTCTCTAGCTCAACGGGAAGTTACCAAAAATACTTTTCAAAATTCCGTAATTTTGTATGAAAATCATGAAGCCATCAAGAAAGCTACCTAATATAAATAAATAAATAAATATTAAAACAAATATAAGCCAGCAAAGATTATATTCCAAAAAAGTTACCTTTGCTACTTTGGATAGATAAAAATCTTGTGTTCTATCGCGTGCTACACATTGTTACTATAATAAAATTAGAGTTTGGAATATTTTCTCTCGATTACGGAAACAAATGTTTGTACATTTTTGCCCTCTTTGATTTAAAGGCGAAAAATCATTTATAACTTTCATAGAAGTGACATGACGTATACGCAACATTTTTTTGTTAACGAATTTGTAGACATAATAATTGATGCTATTGAATACTATCTATGCTATAAGAGGAAGATGAAGAAGCACGAAATAAAGATTACAGAAAATACTTATTTTGTGTTTTCTGGAAAAAGTAATAAACCGCTGTCAAGTTCTGACCAACAATAAGTCTATGGAATTGGATGTTGTGGTCAAGGATTTAAACTTTTTTCACATACATTGAGTTATAAATATTAATATTATTCATAAAAATTAAAATAGGTTTATAAAGCTTTCGACTCCAGCGCCACCTACCGGGTAAATTTTTTGGAACAGAGTTCTTGATTATATAGGAAGCATACGTCACACATATAAATAAAATCGGGCCATAAATACAGAGTTCGTAAATAAATAGAGACTCCAGTGGAATCTAGTGGAGAAAAATATATAAATTGTTGAGGGGACGTATCCAAGCAATAAACTATCAAAACTTGGGAAAAATCCGATTAGTAGTTTTTGAGCCAGGTTTTTTTCCTTACGCCATTTTGTACGCCATTCCACTTTTGAGTTTCCGATGGGGCATACCTACGTTTGTTAACTGTTTAAAAAAGAATCAAACTAACATTTTCGATTGACCAAGTTGCTTTAGCGTTTTTTTTTTGTGACCGACTTTGAGAAGAATTTTTTTAGCTCTCCCCCACTTTTCCTTTGCGGCTGTCCCCCTTTGTTTCCACTTGTGTAAACTCGAAAGCTTCAATTTTTTTGTCGAAAAAATCACAAACAAACCGTTTTGCCGTTGAATTCATGTTCGCCAAATTTACTTCGCACTTGCAGTCAAATCTATGTACAATACGTTGCCAGTGATTCATATCCTTTCTTTACTTTCATACATTGCGCTCAACAGCACATTTGTCTATGAAAGTTAAATCGTTTGCACATAAAGCATTTTAGTCGATCTGTTAAGGGTGTTTGAGTGGGTTGTGTATGGAATAGGGCAATGAATCGGGCTGAGTTTGGGTGATGGTTTTTTAAACTTTTGTTTACCCAAAAACGAAGAGCAATTTGTTGTGGTTAAGCTTCACTCTATGAAGTTAGCTGCGCCTGTCTTTTTAGAAGTTCGAATGCAGGCGAGCAGAATAAAGGTAGTCGTTTGCCGAAATTTATTCCGAAGCGCTCTCTACCTCTTCCAATAACTTCTTTTACCACTTGCACCTGCAGGTATACTCGCCCTTCGAATTATGAGTCTGAATGAATTTAAGAGTCTGCGAGCGAATTTGAGCTTTTAAACACATCCGAACTACTTTTTTAACTAAAGCAAAGTTTAACAGCTGCCATCCACTTGTCGGCTTACCAACTTGCTGTTCGCCCGGTTAATTATCCGGTTTCAAACTTTTCACCTTTGCCTTGACACTAACTCTTCTAAAATGTTTTTATTTATTTGTGAAAATGGAAGAACTTTCGATGTCCTTTACAACAAACAAGCGGGCTGCAAAGAGTTTTCGCTTACATATCTATGTATAACTATGCAATGTTAAACTTTTTACATTATGTTTAGAAAAAATATTATATTTGTATAATACATTAGCTGTAGACTAATAGAAAGCGAAGTCAAGGGAGTGGCAACTAAGTATTCCCCAAGTTTGTGATATGTACATTAGGGTGGCACTTATCAGTATGAAGACAATTTCATCATCAGATTTCCAAAGGCTCAGCACCTAAATCGATAGTAATATAGCCGAAGATATCACACAAAAAATTGTATCCCAATTGGTGATGGTTTAGGCGTGTCGCAGGGGGGGTCAAAGTTCTGATTGCTCTATGGAGACTAAAAAAATAAAATTTTTTTGTTTTTTTATCTCATACTCGAAATCGGTAGCACTATTGTCGGAGATATCACATGCAAAATCTGGTCCGGTTTGGCAACGCCTAAGGCGTGTCACAGGGAACAAAGATCAGACTTAAGTGTTTCCTATTGGAACCAAATTTTGTATGTGATATCCCCAGGATAGTAATATGGATTTCAAGTATTAGATAAAAAAATAATTTTAATTTTTTGAGCCTCCATGCTATGGTCTGAACTTTAACCTTGCGTCACGCTTTAGGCGTTTCCAATCGGGACCAGATTTTGCATGTGATATCTCCGACCATAGTGCTCCCGTTTTCGAGTATTAGATAAAAAATCAATTTTTTTTGAGTCTCCATAGAGCAATCTGTACTTTGACCCCCCTGACCGTGGTGCAACCGATCTAGGGAGTGAGCCTACTACATTTGATTATAAGGACCACCCTAATGTACATATGTATAAGCAATAACTCAGACTGCGGTATCGAATAGAGCGTACACAGGAAAAAATGGCACTAGTAAAATCAACAATCTCGTACTGTTATCCTGAAGTTGACCAAATTCTGTTGAATTGACGGTTTTTTTGTTGAAGTAACTGTTGATTGAACAGTCATAGATCTGTCAATTTTAAATAAGAAAATTTGGTAAAACTGACAGAATTTCCAGGTTGGGGGGATAGATCTCCCTCTTCGTTACTCGAATAATTTTGCAAATTTAAATTTTACAGTAGAGTTATCAAATTTCCTTCTAGTTAAGAAAAAAAAACCCACGGGAAGGGTGGACACCTTGCCGCGGTACCAAGACTTAAGTCAATAGCCACAGGGCTACGCTACCCTTGAGATCATTGATCCGCATGGCACAACATGACGAGAGCAGCCTAGCCTCTATGGCGCGACGACAATGATCTTCCCCCTCCCAATCCAGGGTGTTATGCGATACCGTGCCCATTGGACGTTTGCAGCCGGGAGGAAAAACGTGGCTGTAGTCAAACGGAACGGAGCCTCTCTGATACCGGGCCGCCTCAGAGATATCTATGGTCTTACCGCGGTATGGGTCAACCTATAAATCTCTATAAAGTAAGAGTGACTTGATAGGAGCCAGCACCACTGCGGCTGCCTACCTGAACTTCCATCAACCGCTGGTATGAAAACCAGTCTCTCAACGCCTGTGGCAATGGTCTCACGACCTGGCCTCAGAGATCAAAAGGAAAGAGAAGCAGTAAATGGGATGTCAGCAAAAGGAGCGACCGCGATAAAAACTACGGGTCCGGACTCCCAAGAGACATCTCCCCGCCGCTCTGCGTACCTGGAAAGACGAAATGTGTGGGGTTAACAAAATCTCTGATACCGGATTTCCAAAGAAGTTGTGTGCCGAAGAGGGTAAATGGAAAGGAAGCTTTGTTGATGTAACCAAGGAGAGGATCGTTATAGCCATTCTTGACCGAGGCAACGACCGTTTGGCCATTCCTAAGGACCAGTGGCGGCACGTCCGGAATGCACTCAGAAACTCTGTCATCGACGTTTATTTGGAGTCTCCAGGTGGTTCGGTGGCGGTCACGTACGCGGGTTGGCACCTGGGACAGATTAAAATTGTCGCGTACGACGATGCAAGAACTGTTGCACTATACAAAGCAGCAGCTGCAAGACTGGGTGACATCTAAGAAGGTGCCAAAATCGAATTCGTCGACTGGAAGGACATTTCGGCTCGGCCAAGGGCAAGGGCATGTATTCCCGCCATCCCCGCAGAGCTTGGCCAGATAGACAAGTGGTATTCACCATGAATAGGGAGGCACTCGAGCCTCTTAAAAGGTGTAATGGGATAGTGCACTACAATGTAGGCCAGATCGTTATCCATGTATACCGTGGCGATGCACAGCGCTTTATCATCGCGGCTGCTCCGAGAGACTCGGAAATCGAAGTACCGCAAGAGGAAACCGAGGAGTCCGACGCAGAAAGCATGTTATCCACTAACGCGGAGATGGAAACAGTCTGCTGGACGGGAAAGACCTCGACGTCACGGTGGTAGCAGCCTATCCTGAGCGCAATATGCTTCAGACAGCAGGGCTACCACTACGCCAAACCGCGCAGTTGCTTTGAACAACTCGTCGTTGAGAGACAGCCTTCGGGACAAGGCAGACCTCGATGATATGGGGGCGGAAGGGAAGTCTGAGCGCTCTCACGTTGGCGGTGCTTCAGATAAATCTGTACAAAGCTAAAGTAGCCTCGGCTACTTTAAGTAGTCGTCTTTCTAAAGGCGACGTTGATGTGGTCCCCATCCAAGAACCCTGGGTCAACAGCTCGAGGATTGTCGTATTGGGGACTAAGGGTTTCAAGCTAAATCGAGGCAGCGAGGAGGGCAAGTGAGAACCTCCATTTTGGTTAAGTGTGACTTCAACACCTTTCTTCTACCTAACTATACCAATGTTGCCATTACCGCTGCCAGTTTAACAGTTGGCAGCATCAACCTGACGATGGCGTCGGTCTATATGCTCTACGACGCCGAAGAACCTCCACCGCAAAGGGTGGTGGGAGATCTGGTGTCAAATTTGTGTACGGGTCATTTTATTTAGATACATATATACTGGTAAGTATGATTGGTTTACGAAGGCTGATGAGCTTGTTGTTGTTGTTGTTGTTGTAGCGAGGTGTAGCCCTGCCTAAATGTCAGACAGGGTCACCTCGAGTGTATTGCTCTTGGCCGGGTCGATATAAGAAAACGGCCCGGGTCGTTTCGGCACGATGGGTACATCACAAGTACTGGTACCGTTCTCGTAGAACCGGCAATACAAGAAACTAGCCGTGTAGGCTATGCAGGTCACTTAGCGTTACCCAGGGTGCACCAACTGGGAGGCGACCTACTTTTACACCCCAATGATGAGCTTAGTTGTGTGTGCTTCAATTTAAATTTTACTTAATAAAATATCATCCCTCCCTTAGAAAAATCCTGGCCACGCCACTGCTGGCAAGCATAATTATACGCTGTTATAATGGTAAACGCCTGGGTTGATCGTTCAAGACACCTTAGTTCGATTATCGGTGAAGTAAATATAAGAAATCCGAAAAAAAAAAATTTTAATTTTTTTTTACTGTGACTTTTTTTTGGTATAAACAAAAATATGGATAATATTATATTGACATCGCCGAAAATCGAACTCAGGAACACCTTAAACAACAAAATTTTCCTTTAAAACAACAAATTTTCTGTTATTAATGTTAACAGTTTCAATGCAGTTGAATCAATAGCATTGAATCAGAAATAAGAATTGACCGTGAACCCAAATTTGGTTTGATATGATCAGCCAATTTTTCTCTCTATATTAACTTCGAATAGATTCAAAAGGACCTCGGTGTATCAACCAAGCAACCAAGTCCAATTGGCACAGCCTCTATTAGATACATTCCATTTGGTCAGACACTGCGTATGAGTAACTAAGTTGAAGTTGATCCTTACTGCCAAGATCTGAACAGGTTTGTTCGTAGTTTCCTTACAATTGTTAGCTATTAATTAATTATAATAATTCATTGTGGTAAGTATGGAAAGACGTGTACTTCAAGATGATTTGTTTTTGTTGAAATTTCTTTGTTCCATACCCATACCATCCTATTCATGTCATTCTCAGAAATGCGGAAATTCAAGTTTATATTGAAAATTCATTATAAATATACGCATATGCATACATATTGGTATATGCTCTAGTTCACACATGACCGCAATAAAATTTTAATTTGGCTTCTCGGTTGCAGATTTACATAAGGTCAAAGTGATGTTGAATTTTCTCTTGTGGCTAATTTTTAACGTGGAAGGTTTAACTCAAAGGCAAGTAGCCAATGCAAAGTGCTGTTTATTTGTATACATACATACATACATGTTTACTTCACAGTTGTTTTACAACGTTTCACCTGTCACAAACATACATTTGTATGTGTATTTTTATATGCTAGCCTTCAACTGCAGGTAGTTCGAATGTTGTGTTGTGACATATTGCCGGTTTCGATTACGTTTGGCTAAAAACTAATTAAAACTATTGGTTATGCTCTAATTGCCGTAGAAGGAGTGCACTAGTGCAAACAGAATGCAGAGTTTTAGAGAATTTGGTCACTTGGTCAGGGACATTTGGTATTTTACGGCTTTGTTGTGTATGCAAATGTTAGTACTTTAAATAAAATGCAGGTTTAAAATTTACAATGAAACTTTTTTAGGTGGTTTCCTTATATATATGAAATACCCTGACAGCAAACTTCGGTGGACATATTTCTGTTTCCAATATAAAAGCTTATTTTGTGTTTCCATTTAAATCAATCTGAGAAATCTGTTTTCAATTCCAATCTTTTTGAAATCCGCACTTTTCTTTCCGAAAATGTTACTCATACGACACGTACGCCAGGACGTGTATAATTTTTTGCAGAGTTACACACTTCAGTTTTTATCATTATAGTTATTCTGACATTAACTATAATCGAATTCCAAGAATCAGAAGCATTACGATTCTAAGAAACATTAGTCAGAATTTAATATTGAACGCTTCTTTCTGAATTTAACTTTCATTACAGGTAATTACAACTTTAATCTGTTCTTTTTTTCGACATATTGTTTGTATGCATTTTTTACCCCGATGCTTCTTTTCTATTAACAATTAAAAAAATTCATAAACACGTAGCCTAATTGAGTGATTAATAAAATTTAATTATTGTAATTGTTCAACAGCTGTTAGGTCATAAACGCACAATTATGGTCGCTGCTTCGTCAGTTAAATTTTTAATGAATTTTACAGTTATTTTTTAAAGTTGCTGCTGAATATTTAATAAGCAATCATTTAGATTAACCAAGGTATTGACGTATGAGCACACTGTGCAAATTATTATGTTTTTTGTTTTTGTTATTTTTATTGAATTTGAATTTTTCATAAGCAATATGGTCACAAATTTCATCTGATGGTAAAGTTAAATCATTTAACATGGATGGTACAATGAACATATATTTTCGTATTTTTCAGAAATTGTATATTTTTGGAATGGGCAAAAGAACAAAATAGAAAAAAAAATAAAATAAAACAAAAAAAAAAAATTGAAATTTGAAAAAAAAAAAATTAAATGTTGGTATGAAAAAAAAAATAAAATAAGAGAAAAGCAAATAATATAAGATAAAATAACATAAAATAAAACAAAATAAAATATAGAAATAACAATGTAAAAAAAAAAATTAAAAAAAAACCGAAATGAAAGAAAAATTTAACAAAAAAAAAAAAAATAACAAAAAAAAATTAAAAAAAAGCAAATGATCGATGTATACAATATGGTATCAAATTGCATCTGATGGTAAATTGATATCTTTTAACATACATTGTACAATGTACATATATTTTCGTATTTTTCAGAAATATATTTTCCAAACCAAATACAAAAAAAAAAAAATCTATATAAAATAAAACCAAAAAAGGTAAAATAAAAACATGAAAAAAAAAAATTATGTAGGTATGAAATAAAAAAAAAAAAAATAAAATAAGAGAAAAAATAATCTTACTAATATATAAAAACGTAAGTTTGTGACTGACATCGCATGTTTGTGGCTCTTGAACGTCTGAACCAATGCCCCGATCTTTACGACTAACTCTTAGGGGTATAAAGTCTGCAACAGGCATCATGAAATTTCGATTTATTTATCGATAACATAGTTATCCGTCAAAATGTAGTTTTACGTAAACTTTGGAATATTCGCACAAAATTGGTATCAAACGAAAGGGAAGACTACAGCTTTCATTTGGACTCTGTTTCATTTCGATTTATTTATCGATAACAGAGTTATCGGTCAAAATGTGGTTTCGGGTAAACTTTGGAATACTCGGACATAATTGATATCTAACGAAAGGGGAAGACCACAGCTTTCATTTTGAATTCGGTTCATTTCGATATAGTTATCGATAACAGATTTAACTGTCGAAATGTGGTTTCGGGGAAAAACTTGGAATATTCGAAAAAAATTGGTATCAAACGAAAGGGGAAGACCACAGCTTTCACTTAGACTTCCGTTAATTTCGATATATTTAAACTTTCGAATATTCGCACAAAATTGGTGTCAAACAAACGGGAAAGACCACAGCTTTCGTTTGGACATTGGTATATTTCGATATATATATCGATAACAGAGTTATCGGTCGAAATGTGGTTGCGCAAAAACTCTGAAATATTAGCATAAAACTGGTATCAAACCTTATTTTGATAACGGCTAGACATAATCAAATTGTGGACCAGGGTAACGTTGTTAACTCTTCGTTCAATATGGGCATCAAATGAAAGGTATTCACAATTGGTTTAAAATGGTGTAGTTTTCAGTCCAATATGAGACCCCATTTTCGAGACATTGATTAAAATGTCGACCAGGAGGGCCCTCGATGATATAAGTGCGATATGAGTTTTAAATGAAAGATGGTGACAAGTGATTTAAGATGTTTTATTATTTTTCTCATATAAGAACAAGATTTCTAGATATTGATCAACACATGGACCAGGAGTGGAGCTAGAAGGTTTTGTAAAAAATGCGTCTAAATTAAAGGTGTTGATGAACGTTTTAAGGGGAAACAAATTTTAAGTCATTTTGTGAGTGGGATTGAGAAAGGAATAGGGATATGGATGACAATTGGAAAAACAATATGAAAAGAGAAAATAATATGAAAAGGATGAAGGTGGGGTAGACGGGAGGAAGGTTGTGGTGTTGAAAGGAGGGGGCTAGTCAAATTTTCTAAATGAAATCAAATTACTGTTTGGGTAGGACAACGTCTGCCGGGTCTGCTAGTATAAAATAAAATAACGTAAAATAAAACAAAATAATTTTAGTTATTGTTATTATTGGTCATTATACTTTACGAACTTTGAAAATTTTTTCACTCTTTGGAGTTTTTGGCGAAAACTAGTTGAAAAAATGCTACATACAATACCAACTACGATGATTGCAATTTCGATCTTGTTGACGGATCCTTCAACAACAATGGTTGTATGTAGCAAAAAAAAAAATAAGCAAATGATCGATGTATACATATATGAATGTGCGACAAGCCATATTTGAATGAGTGAGTAGCCTTTTTGTTAGATGTAAATATTTAGAGTTAAACTTAAACAACAACTAAGAAGGCAACAAAGGCATTTTCCTTTAACTCGAGTTTATGGCCTAACGTGAACGCTATATTAAAGAACTACTCTTACATAACCAACATGAAGCATAGCAGGATAACCTAATACGTATACGTAAACTAAGCAAGTAAGGCTCCAGCATGAAATAGCCAACCAAGGTATTGTACATTTTGTCGTGCAATTCATAAATTTTTAAATCCAATTTTCACACCAAACTACAACTAATTAACACCTATTTTTTTCTAATGCACAAAAAATCCTTTGCTACTATCCTTTTTCCCTATTCTACGTTTTACTTTACGGCAAGCTTTTACTCACCTTAATCACTTGTCTAGCAAATCCCACTTAGTTTATTTCGTGAGTTTATATTCTGGTTGAAAAATGTAATTGGCTGACCAGTTGGCTTATCAAACGATTAATTATTTGTTTTTGGTGTCTGTGTCTTTACGTTGAGCTTATATCTTTTCATCTTTTACTTTGACCGAACTTGCCTATTGCCAAATAAGAATCTCTAGCGAGTGACTGCAGGTTGTCCTTTGAGCTGACTAACACCTCGTACATTCAACTTGAAAACAAATGGCTAGTGTTAATGCAACAAATCGAGTGTCTGACCCGTAGGGATAGCTAAACACTGTAACACATACACAAGTAAAGCGTTACATCCTTAGCTTGGTGCAGACGAGTTAAATTCATTACATCAGCACAATTAAGTAATACAAATTAGAAGCCAAATGCGGCTGGTGGACTATTAAGCCGGTTTACAGTCGTTGTAGATGGGGTGTTCTTAATTCTTAGTTTCAGTCGGCGAAATGTTGAGGAGAGCAATAAATAAATGAATTATATGTATGATAGTTGGGAAATTATTTGACAGAGTTGAAAAAGTCTTCATTAATAAATTACTGAGCCAAGCTCGTTAGGGGTTGAATTTATCCATTTTAAAGGATTTTTCAGGGATACTTCTAGCTCCAGTCATAACTGAGGCTGAAGCGCTCCTCTAAAGCCACCTTTTTTTCTGCAGTCACTCAAATAAATTCCCAATTCCGGTAGTCCTTATCACATCTAGTTGCATCACAATGTTTAGACCAAGGTATAGAGAGAATCATGACAGAGTAACCCTATTTCTCTCCGTAAAAGCATATGTAAGTACATATGTACCTAATAATGGCACATTATAAATCAGAAATTTTTGCTGTCATATATTTAACCAAACTTTAATAGCATACGAAATAAAACGTCGATTTTTGCTGTAGTATGTTTAACCATAATTTAACACCATACCGAACCAAAAGTTAATAATTTTTAATAAGTTATGTAGTTTTAATGGTTGATAAACAGCAAAGCTCGCGGTAGAACGTCCACTAAAAGCTTTTATTGACCAACTCTTTGCACTTTGGGCCGTTAGGGATTTCAATTAAGCAATCGCATTTAACCAAAGAGATAAATAAAGCGCATAATAATATATGAAGACATAAATGGATGCAAAAAGTAATTAAATTGTTTGGGAATTCATTTCAAAGTTAGGTCCAGTTTTTCAGTGCAAGCGTTAACTTCAGTGCGAGTTTAAATTTAGTTTAAACGGTCAATTTGTATGGGATAAACTCGAGTGAACTTTGTCTGTGGTTTAAAATTGCACTGAAATACCGGGCCTAAGTCAGATAAAAATACATAGTGAACACATTTTTCCGGCATTGATGTGGTTTT
>CAXKVI010000005.1:76830276-76847776 GCA_964058755.1 Campiglossa producta
TTGTTGTTGTTGTTGTTGTTGTTGTTGTTGTTGTTGTAACGAGGTGTAGTCCTGCCCAACGCGTATTTTTCCTTGGCCTAAATTGTCATCAATATCTTTCAACCTAACGGGAGTCCAAGGAAACTAGCAGTTTCGTTAGGGTTGGACCAAAGGGAGATGGGTGTTAGAAGAGTGGGCTGCGTAGAGCAAGTAAATAAGTGATTGGTATTATGGGGGGACGAGCCGCATTTCGGACATACATTCGGCACATGGTGATGACGCTCCTCTTCAGAAATGCGTGGTGTTACGGCATGCAAGACAGTGTTCAGCGAACAGAGTGCGGCCTGATGACGAACTGACGTTGTGTGGATATGCCCCAAGGCCTGCTTATGCACCTCTAGATGAAACGGCGTTGTTATATAATGCCGGATCTCATCAAAATGTGTCGATAGAAAAACATTCTGTGCTGGAGCTTCTTTGTCCATTCGCATAAAATGACCCAGCCAGCGAAGCCTTTGTGCTTTTAATTCGCTGAACTATGGTCAGGTTTGCGTAAAGCTCGTATAGCTCATTGTTAAATTTCCTTCTGTACTCACCGCTGACATCACGGGATGGACCATAAACCTTCTCTCCGGAACTTTTCTCTCAAATACTCCAGGGGCCATCTCATTTGCTTTTAACACTGTCCATGATTCCGAGCCGTACATCAGGACTAGTCTGATTAAAGACTTATAGAGCGTAATCTTTGTTTTTCGAGAGAGGAATTTTCTTCTCAATTGCCTACTTAGTCCAAAGTAAAATTATTTCTGGAACTTTTGCCACGACACTAAAATGTCGAAAAAATTGGAATACAGTTTTAAATTTCTATATAAAGGTTTTAAAGGTAGAGCCGTAAAACCAACTATGGAAAAGGATGAGAAAAGTCCCTACTAAATCAAGATAATGTTCGATAAATACGTCGGCTGCTGCAAGTCAACTTTAAATTTCAAAATTTTACCAACATTATCATTATATTGGAGTTGTTTTTGTTGTTGTTTACGACAAAAATACTCCCCCAAGATTTCGGGGAGTGATGTCGAAATTGACAGTCCTTGGCCAGATATGAACAATATCGTCGTCGTTCGTTTGCCAGAAGCATGAATGTTCCAAAATTAAAATATTGGGAAATCGTATTTGATAATTTATTGCCCCCGCAAAATTTTAGTTTTTGACATAAAGATGTTTTTGCAAGTTATATTCTCATTATACCCTTTCCCCTGATATAGTTTTTACGTTAATATTCTTTCAATTCTCGAGATACCGCACATTCATTTTTTAAAACTTCCAAGGTAAATTTTTAAAAATTTTCGTTTCGCCAGAAACACGAATGTGTAGCAAAGATGTTGCGTATATGCCATGGTGTATGTTGTAGAGTGCAGCACATTCATGCTTCTGGCCCAACGAAAATGTTCAAATATTTGGAAATTAAATTTTAAAACAAATTTTTGCCCCAGAAACATGAATAGTCTGTCATTTTTCTGGTACAATTTTCAGAGATTGTACTACACATTCATGAAAATAGCATTGCGAATTTCCGGGAGTTCCTTGCATTTAGCAAGCCTTTCGTTTTTCTACGTTTCACGAATATAATATTGTTGGTTTTTTTTGACGAATTGACTGAAAAACCACTAAACTGATTTTTACCAAATTTTGACAGTTTATTTTTTGGGTAAGTCCACTGGAGTCGAATCAAATCTACATATAATAAAATTGTAACAGGTCGATGTCTGTACATGGCAGATATCAACAAAAAATTTATTGAGGGAAGCATTATCTATTAAGCGAGTAGAATCCAAATCAACCATTTTAAAAATTTTTGTGTTTCTGTCTGTCTGTCTGTCCGTATGTTTGTGGCCGTATCACTCGGAATGTAATGAATGGAATTGAATGAAACTTTTTTCGTTGGATTGCACGACGCTCAACTTAAAATTTAAGACATTACTTGTTTCGATATCTCAACCCGTTTTGGAGTTATCGCCCAATATGTGGACCATGTCTGTCTGTATGTTTGTGGTCGTAACACTCTAAAAGTATGTCTGTATGTCCAAATCAACCGTTTTCAAAATGTTTGTCTGCCTATCTGTATGTTTGTGGCCGTATTACTCGAAAACCGCTAAATGGACTTAAAAAAAATCTTTCCCCATTGTATTAGTAGACGTTCAAGCTAAAGTTTAAGAGATCCCTAATTCCGACAACTCGATCGGTATTAGAGTTCTCGACCACTATGTGGGCCAGGGGTGACAAAAATTGTGTTAGTAAAATATGGGTATACGCAAAATTGAGTCAAATAACAAAAAATAAAAAAAAAATTATTACCACCACACTTACTTTTTCACCACACTTACTCACGTTGTTTCACCACACTGGCATATTGCCTTCACCGCGAGTCGAACTAACAATTATTAACTGCTCAACGGAGCTGTCGACCATTGTAGCTTTGTTCTGAATTGTAGCGACGAACCCATTGTATGGATTTACACCACACTTTTTTCACTTTACACCATTTTAGTGTAGCAAAAGAACGTTGACACCAAAATAGTGTTAATTTTACACCAAAAAAGTGTAGACCTTGCAGTTCTTTTTTGCGTGTATCAAACGAAAGGTGCTAAAGAGTGCTGTCATAAGCAATTTGATTTTTTAAATATCTGAGTTGATTTTGGAAACTCGTGCCACCATTTTACCTTCTACCACTTCTTCACCCTTTTCTTGCAGGTATCAATATGGTACAGAGACGACTTGCGAAAGAACAAAAATTTCAAATTTTTTTAAAAAAACTCTAGCGTGCTGGACTTATTATTTTTTTTCCAAAAAAGTGATCTGTAGGAAGGTTCCTTCCAGAAAAATATCGTCTTTACTCTGTTGCAAAAAATAAAAAACTAAATTTGTTGTACTGTGTAATTATTTAATAGTTTCGACGAAACCGTAGCCGCGTTTAAAAGCTAGTATCAATATACTTTTTTTAACACATATATACATTTAGTGACATTAACTTTGTAGATACCACATAAGTTGAATATTATGCTAATAGATGCTGTAAGTTGGCGTTATATAAAAACACATGCATACATATGTATAGTAATATCTTTTTACATCATCTGTCCGTACATATGTATGTGTGTACATTTTGGCTATATGCTCTTGACACTACAAGTCGCTTTCTAGAGTTCTGTTAGTGCAGTCAGAGTGGCAAGAGATAGGGCAAGTGGCAAACTGCAGAGTACATAAGTGGCAAGTTAGTTTGCCCCACCAGCACCCACTCATGCCATTTGCAGACGATTTATTGCAGTTGTAATTTGTTGCGTTTAATGTGTGTTCAACTTAGCTGAAATATGCTGGCAATGAAACTGCTTGAAATGGGCTAAGGGCTTCTCAGCTTTATGTTTGTTTTTGGTAGCAGGATTTATGGTGACAAAATGGGATAATAAGCAAATGGTGATAAAAAAGGAAGCAATGCTTGAATATCTTATGAGACAAGCTAAAATTTGTTGTAAACGCGTGCTTGTTGCATAATGCTGCTAACACACAATAAAGTGACTTTTTGTGGAAATTAAAGTCATTCTGTATTTTGTTCTTGTAATTATGTTTTTTTATTTGTGTCAAGTATTCTCACGCTTAATGACAGAAACTAGCTCTCAAAATTTTGCAAACTAATTCAAACTTGAACAAGACATTAACATATAAATGAGATGGCATAACAACATCAACGACGTGCAGTGCGCGGAAGCCACAAAATCATAGCTAATGTCTTTGTTTCTGAGAGAAACTTTGTTTCTACTTATTTTTTACTTAAGTTCGGGAAATGAGTTTTTAACATCTAAATAATGAATATTGTTTGTTATTTTTGAATAAGGCCACTTTTCAAGCACTTGAAAAATATTATTTGTAGAATAAGTGGCCTCAGCAAGCTCACCGTAAGTTCTGCCTTCTCTGTCCTAGACGAAATAGCGGTACTCGTTTGTCTTGCGACGAAGACAAAGTATTTGTATTCATCAAATAAAGGATCGGGGAAACGGAGTCCTGCTCCACAATTCGATGTTGATAGTTGCAAATTTAAAACGGTTTAAGAACCAGCTGAAACCCCGAAAAAAATGTTGGGCGTGAACTTCGAACGAGAAAAAGTGCTTCTTTGGACTGTTTAGTCAACTGCTAAGCAATGCCTTCTTTCAACGAACAGCGATCACTCTCTGTATGTCTCTCATTATATGTGAACTGATGAAGATAGATATGCCTCAGGATCAGGGAAAGTGTCACACGAATTCGGAATGACTCTTAAAGTATTCAAGAGATAAGCTCTCCTGATGATCCGAAAATTATCCGAAAATTATCTCAAAACGACCCTAAAGTGATCCCAAAATGATCCCTAAATGACCCCAAAAAGCCCCTTAAATGATCTCAAAATGATCCGAAAATTATTCTAAAACTATCCCAAAATGATCCAAAATTGAACGCAAAATGATCCCAAAATTTCCACTAAGAGATCCCAAAATGATCCTAAATTAATCCAAATATAATTCCAAAATATACAAATACAATGGGGTAAAATGGTAACCCTGTTCGGCAACCTTATTGGAAAATATTTTAGTTGTTATGTCGCCGAAAATACCTCTCATTTGAAACTCATATGTGGCAGCCCTGTAAACAACCCCAAGTGGCAACACCAGAGTGGACAGTCTTTGAAATCGCATACTATCTCTAATTTCATAGAAATCCGTCAAGCGGTTCTCGAGATAGTACCGGTTATACTGTGATAAGGCGGCAGCCCTAGGTGGCAATCCTACTTTACAATATTTTAATTGTGATGCCGCCGAAAATACCTTTCATTTGATACCCATATTGTCTTATCTTACTCAATATAAAAAAGAGATAGATAACAACCCTGCAATACCCCTCAAGTAGTAACACCTAAGTGGATAGTCCTAGAATCAAACAAACTATCTTCATGCCAAATTTCATCCATATCGGTTAAGCGGCTCTCGAGATAGTACTTGAAAATATTTTAGTTAGCTTGTCGCGAAAATAGCTTTCATTTGATACCTATATTGGCATATCTTGATCCATAATTTAAAAAAATTGAGATGGGTGGCAACCCTGTAAACCGGCCCAAGTGGCAACCCCCAAGTGGATAGTCTTATAGTACATTTACACTGCAGCAAATTTGGCGAATTCAAATGAGCCAGTTCGAAATTTGCATTGGCTTCACCTTCCCTGCAACAATCTTTAACCAGAACAAAAAGCCACCAAAAGAAAATGCACCACCGTGATGTTTTAAATACCTGTAGAGTAATAATAAAAAAAGAGTCAAGAGTCAGACTTTTGTCTTTTCCTGGAAGAATTCGCCCATTTTCTTAAAAAATATTAGTTGAAATTGTTATCTACAGCTGTGCATAGTGCAAAAGTTATCACACGTCAATTTCCCATTAAGGTTCTTGCCGGGCAATCCTTAATGTGAAACACCCGCAGGGTTCAAAATTCCATGCAAATCAAGCTGTTCTCGAGATAGTCTGGATATATGAATATACAAATCTACAAGTTTAGCTCGTTTAAAGTTATAAGATAAAAGTAACTTTTACCATAACCATAACCATAGCCTTAACCATAAATCTTAGGATAACTATAATTTTAAACGAATCAATAACCATCACCATTCCAAAATTTAAAATTGCAGTTACAGCCGCGGTTGCCCTTACTGCTGCAGCTACTGCACTTTGGACTTACTCTAAATTCCTACTTCAAAAATTTCAACTTTTCAACATCTTTTTTCAACCCGCTATATACTATAACTGATAAGTATTTCAATAATTTCTTATAACTTAAGAAGGTCACAAATTTTCTTAGTCCTAAGAAAACTTTAAAATAATTGCACTCATCCACAATGCAAAACTTTTATTCTAATAATAGCTGAAATATGTTTGTAATAAATTCACACTTGTGCATTTCAGATATTATCCGCACAGTCAACCAATTGACTTTGAGGAAAAAAACAAAGGCGAAAAATGTTCCATGCCACCAAAAAGTTCAAATTGAACGACACTGACAATGAAAGCAATTGTTGAAAAGCAGTTCCGAAAAACATGAAGCACAAGTATATAAATTCCGCGTAAACTTTTCAATGCAGCGTAAAACTCTGCAAACGCGGAAAACTTTGTCTTGAAAGGCGTAAACTAACTTTATTACATCGTAAGCTGAAACTGCCGCGACAAATCCGTTAAGATAGCAAGCGCCACCAAATGGGTCTAAATAATGGTGAAACGCGTTGCTGAAAGAAATTGCAGTTGCATTTCACTTTTACAACCAAAAGTTGCAAGCGTGGCTAAAATATATCACAGAAACTCAAATTGCTTTGAAGTGTTTGAATAGAATTTGAATGCATGCGGTGATGTGAAGGGAGAGTGAGAAGTACGAAGCAAGAACTTCACTGTCATCAATGAAAGTATCTACAATATTTGAATCAGTGCCTCTCGGGGTTATACGAAAATTGGATTTACGCAGCATAAATCTGTGGTGGTGAAAATAATGGCATATAAATTCACGGGCAAGAATAGTGGTTATATAAGGTGGTACACAAAATATAAAGTAGGGAGAAGAAGAAGTAGGGAAAAGAGGAGGAAATAGTTAGAAAATGTAAAAAATTATGCGAATTTAAAGTTTTTTAGTTATTATATGCAACTTCTTAAACAAGTACACTTGATGAGTTACCCATTTAGAATATACGTAGCAGAATTACATTCCCTCCATCCCACTTAACTCTAGCTCTTTCCCTCCCTCTCTAAAATTTTAGCTCTTCCCAAAATATTTTAATTCTGGTGATTTCTTGTCCTTATATTGTTAGCTAAACTTCATTATAGGCGGGAGAGTTCGTATCAACTTGGAGCCTGGCGTTGGATTTTCAGAGATAGTTATCGAGATATATTCATAGTAGGCCGTCATTTCAAATGATTTTTAGATTTTTGTAACTGTTATAATTTGTTGTTGTTGTTGAATACTTTCTGATCATACAGAACATCTTTAGTAGAAAATCGCACTTTATTTGGCTATGACAATTACATCGTTTCTATATAGCGTATGGACCACAGTTTGACCGACAGCAGGTCCTGAAATGCGCCCATATATATAAAAAGTCGATTCCAGTTTTCCCCACACTTCTTCATCAACATTCAATAAATTCGTCTTAGCGACCTGTGAACTAAAGACTACTACAAATAGTCAGGATACTCCCCTGCGGGTTAGGAGTTTAGAATTTGCGCGAGGTAGGTATGCCGGTCGTAAGAGGCGACTAAAATCCACGAAATCGTTCCCAAGACAGTCGGGCAGTACCGCAACGGAGTACCGAAACGTACCGGATTCATCCGGCAAAGTACTGTCAACACCCATACAACCCCTGTCTGGTCTGTCACGTAACTTTTTATAAGTGGATCTTCCGACTAGGCAGGGCAAAGTATGGCAACAGTTGAAATAAAACCAAGGTCTGAAACCGAAACCGTAACCGTAACTGAATAAAACTGTAACCGTTATTTTGATCTGAAAAAGAACGAAACCAAAACCGTTTCAAAATCCGGAACCGGTTCCAAACGGTTTTGAATTGTTTTTAATGTCTCACTTCCTTTAGTGAGGCTTGTCTCAGAAAGCACCACTCATATTAATGTTTTTGACGATTTATACATTTTTTTGTTTTCATTAAGCTTCCATTAACTTCTGGTACTGGAGTGCGGGGACAGACTGAATAATCTGCATCTCGCAACAGGGTCCGACTAGCCTGGGTCCCGGGCCGTGCCGAGGTGGAAGGCAACCGACCAGCTTGATCGTGCAGCGACAGCAACGAAGCCCACAGGCCCAGAGTCTATTCTGGGCATCGGCCCACATACCCTAAAGAAGAGACTTAGGAAAGAAGAGTCAACTCTGAGAGAAGTACACTGGCGTCAGACCACTGGGCTGCGTCAGGCGAAGGCAATGATGGGCGGTTACAATACCAAGCGATTCGAAATTGTAATTGGACGAAACTGCGAGCACGTTGTCTGTAAATGCGACGCTATCTCTAGAAGATCCTTGGATCCACAAGTCTAAAGGGCAAGCAGAAACACCACTTAGGGCCGACCCTGATTCTGGATTTCCTGAAGGCGATCGGCTTGGAAAATGTGCTATGAGTGTATGAGGGCACAATAGATCTTAAGGTAGCAGTGCTATACCTCAAGTTTATTATTATTATTATTATTATTATTAAGCTTCCATTCTAATATTTTTCTTATAAGAAAGTAGAGTTAATTTTAGGAATTTGTTTTGCAGAAATTTATTATTATATTGGAGAAATTCTATCACCAAAACACGCTGCAAAACTGAAACCGAAACCGGAACGTTATTTTAATCGGTTTCAGACCTTGGCTAAAACAATTTCAAAGATACTGTTGTTGTTGTTGTTGTTGTTGTTAACAATGCATTGCCCTGTCTAGAGTGTGTGATCATTCCGAAGATCTTCATAAACCTCTTCTAAGGGGAGTCAAAGGAAACGTGCAGTTTCAACAGGATTTGTTCAGAGGGACAAAGGGGTTAGAAGAGTAGGTCCAGATGAACGATTGAAGAGATGTAGAGTATCATGCGGGGTCCTACCACATGCAGGGCATGTGTTTGAGATTGTATGTTGTTGTTGTTGTTAACAATGCATTGCCCTGTCTAGAGTGTATGATCATTCCGAAGATCTTCATCAAGCTCTTCTAAGGGGAGTCCAAGGAAACGTGCAGTTTCAACAGGGTTTGTCCAGAGGGACAGAGGGGTTAGAAGAGTAGGTTCAAATGAACAATTGAAGAGATGTAGAGTATCATGGGGGGTCCTACCACATGCAGGGCATGTGTTTGAGATTGTGTCATTAAGTCTGGACAAGTAGGAGTTTAACCTTACACTATATCCAGACCTAAGCTGTGCCAGGGTAACTCTTGTCTCCCTTGGTAAGGTGCGTTCTTCTTCAGCAATATCCGGTGGAGGACTGTTCAGAACGGGGTTCACAGGTAGAGATCCGACAAAAGTATCTACCGACTTGGTGTGGATGTCGGTTAGAGCCCGCTTATGATTCTGCAGATCAAACGGCAAGGTAATATGATGCCGGATCTCATCATAATGTTTACGGAGATGTTTCCTTATGTCTCTCGGGGGCGGATCTATGTCCAAAAGATGACGGTTTGGATGTGCTGGCTTGTGGCAGTTCAGAAGGAATTGCTTGCTCAGCATTTCCGCATGCTCTTTTACATTGAGCAGTTTTGCCTCCTGATGGAGGTGAGACTCGGAAGACATGAGGAGACATCCCGTAGCAGTTCTGATGGCAGTATTTTGGCAGACTTGTAACTTCGTCCAGTTGGTGTTATGTACATTAGGCGACCATATGGGTGCAGCATAGTCAAAGACTGGTCGGCCAATGGCCTTATATGTAGTCAACAACGTTTCTTTGTCTTTTCCCCAAGTACTGCCGGCAAGTGACTTGAGGATCTTGTTGCGACCACGTACCTTTGAGACCATTGCAGACACATGACCAGCAAATGAGAAAGTATTATCCAATGTCATCCCTAATAACTTTGGGTGGCTGACAGTTGGTAGCTTAGTGCCGTCAACGAAAATGTCTAATTCATTTCTCACCTGTTGCGTCCACGTCGTAAAAAGCGTCGCCGTTGATTTAGTCGGAGATATCGTCAGATCTCGCTCTGTGAAAAACCTGGAAAGGTCGCAGAGGTAACCGTTGATTTTATTACAGAGTTCATCAGTATAGGGGCCCTTCCCCGTCGCCATTATTGTACAGTCGTCAGCATAAGAAACGACGGAGACACCCTCTGGTGGTGGGGGCATCTTCGATAGATAGAAATTAAACAGTGTCGGGGATAGGACACCACCCTGTGGCACCCCCTGTCTAATTCGTCTTGGTTTTGATGTTGCGTTTCTAAAGTTGACCGACGCCTGCCGCCCATTCAAGTAATTAGCGGTCCATCTCTTTAACCCATCAGGTATTTGTGTTTCTAATAGATCTTGTATAAGAGTGGCATGGTTGACTGTGTCAAAAGCTTTCGACAAGTCAAGTGCCACTAACACAGTCCTGTGATTTGGTTGGTTTTGATTTAGACCGCTATTTATTTGCGTTGTAATGGCATTGAGTGCGGTGGTGGTGCTGTGCAGCTTACGGAAGCCATGTTGATGATTAGCCAGGTGCAGATTTGCGGTGTAATACGGGAGCAAAATGGACTCTAGCGTCTTCACTACCGGCGACAAAAGTGATATAGGGCGATATGAATCGCCTATGTTTGCCGGCTTTCTAGGTTTTAATAATGGAACCACTCTCGCCTTTTTCCATATTTCAGGAATGACGAAAGTGTTCAGTGAAAGATTGAATAGAGCCGCTAAGTATTTGTGTCCCTCCTGGCCTAGATGTTTCAGCATCTTCATGGCAATGCCGTCGGGGCCGATGGATTTTGAGGGCTTAGCCTGTCTGATGGCTTCCTTGACCTCTGAGGCAGTGATGACAATGGGCGTGTTTTGGTTTTTGTATTTACGCGCCTGTCGCATGGTTCTACGTTTAGCTCTATTGGGTGGGGAATGTAGTACAAATTGTCTACAGAAGGAGTTCGCACATCCCCTAGGGTCCTTCTTCACCCTGTCACCGAAAGTAATATCTACTTTATCCTTGTGTTGTGTTGGATTAGATAGAGCTTTGACCGTAGTCCATAATTTGCCAACACCGTCAGAGAGGTTGCATTGCTCTAGGTGTTGTTTCCATTTGGCCAGTTTGTGTTTATCGACCAACTTACGAATTTCCGCGTTGAGATCCCTTATACGGGGGTCTGCGGGATTGAGGTTCCCTATGTACAGTCACTTCTCAGAGCAGAAAACCCAGGACATCGCCATGGATCTCTGCGCAGTGGAACCACCCGGGGTTTTACCTCGGCCAAGGACTGTCACTTTCAATGTAACCCTGTTTAGTATGTTTTGTCCCATTCCGAAACTATCATCCTCCCCCCTTGCAGCAGGGCTGCAAGATATTCTTTTGTTACGGGCGGGCGTTGAGCCGAACCCCGGACCAAAAGAATGGATATGCAGTGTCTGTTGCAAAAAAATATATGTTAAACGGTCGCATTCTGTGCAATGCTTCTCGTGTAAGAGATGGCTCCATAAATCTGGATGTTCAGGGCTTAACCCTAACATCCACAGACCCCGTACTTTCTTTAGTACTTTCGTGGCCCCTTGCTGTTTGCGCCGTCGGGCGTCCCGCGGTAAGCGCCGTTCAAGCGCACCCCTACCGCCACCTTCTAGTAGCAATACTAATAATAATAATGTCTTAACGACTAGCAGCATTTCTGCTATACCCGCCACACAAATTCCAGACTGTTGCTCGTGCCTTATGGCGTCAACATCACGCGCAGCAGCTCAACACTCTTGCTCCTACCGGAGCAGTTTAGACATGAGCAACTCCGAGCATCAGTCTCTGTCTGTTTCGTTACACCCCCCCTCCCGTTTACACGTGAGTCAGGATCAACATCTTCTTGCACCTGTCTCGACGTGTACTGTTTGTCGGCAAAGATTATACACGCTCGCGTCATCGGTCAAATGCAATAACTGCTTAGGCCAATGCCACGTGCATCTATGCTCTGGGCTCGCGAACAGGAATCTTTGGACGGATGGGCTCATTGCACCATGCTGTAACACGCCTCAGCCTACGACGCCAGCCAACCCGGTTACACCAGGTCCACAGCTAACTAGGCTGAGGCACAGCCTTGGTCTTCGCCTACCAACACCTGGGCGAACACATCCGTCTCTCACGCCTTTGGTTAACTCGACATCGACCCCACCGGCGCACTTCCAAATCTTACAGCACAACTGTAACGGATTAACTGGTAAGATCGCAGAGATAACCAACTTGATGACGCAATATGACATAAAACTTGCCGCAATCCAAGAAACCAAGCTCAGTCCAAGGTCGGACCTCATTACCTATGGTGGATATAACATTCACCGGAAGGACCGTCATAGAGTAACAGGAGGTCTGGGAGGTGGTCTAGCGTTCATAACGCACAACTCTGTACAGTATCATCTATTTGATACCGACATCGAAGGAACGGATGATATCTTAGAAAGCCAAGGTATTACCATCCGTACAGGAGATGTCGATCTGCAAATCATAAACATCTACATACCCCCTGTCTCAAGTTGCCCCACCGGTTATCACCCCGACATTAGCTTGCTATTACGAGGAGATAACCGCGTGATCCTGGGCGACTTCAATGCGCACCACGATATGTGGCACTCAAACTTGCCAGCAGACAGTAGGGGGCATGTACTCGCAGAACAAATAGATGATACGGCTTTCTGTACATTGAACGGAGACGCCCCTACGAGAGTATCGGGTAACTGCTATAGTTCGCCAGATATTTCTATCGTAAGTGCAGGACTATTGAACAACACCAATTGGCGACCCATACTCACGTTGGCGTCTGACCATCTCCCAATAGTCATTACCATCGAACGACCGACGGACTTTATAACACCTGAGCATGGTACATACATCAACTTTACCAAGGCGGACTGGGACAGTTTTCAGACATATACGGACGAATCCTTGGCTGCTCTATCCATTCCTACGGACGTACGCAAAGGCGAACGAGACTTCCGCAACATCATTGACTTGGCCTCTAGACGCTTCATTCCTGCGGGTCGAATATCTCGAATAAGACCAAATTTCCCCGCGGAGGCAGCGGCCATGGCTAGAGAAAGAGATGAAGTGCGAAGTCTCAATCATTCAGTCTGGATAAGTAGGAGTTTAACCTCACACTGTATCCGGACCTAAGCTGTGCCAAGGTGACTCTTGTCTCCCTTGGTAAGGTGCGTTCTTCTTCAGCAATATCCGGTGGAGGACTAGAGGACTCAAAGAGGCTCATACGTGTATGTACAAATGTGCGTAAGTAGCTGCATGTATAGACCTTATTTATTTAGCTTTTGTGGTTTTATGGTTGCATGCAATAGCGAAAAAATTAAATAAAAATGTCAGCAAACGAAAACAGAAAGCATTAAGAATAAAATGCAACTTGTGGGTAAAACATAAAATTAAAGTTGTCTAAGCATAGAAAAATTTACTGAGTTCTAGTAAAAGCGCAATTTAATTTAAGTCGATTTTCAAGTCTAAGTAAAAAATAATTTTTTGTTTCACCACTAGAATTGGTTATTTTCCGTAAAATCCTTTTAGTTTTTTTTTTTTAATCAAAAGTCGTATCATACAAATTGTAGCTTAAACAAAGTCAACTCTTTTGTATTTATGAATATGCTCGTTATCCTTTCTTTGATTTCATTACCCAGCTAAGGCGAACACAAAGTAAAACTTTAGACAAACAACAACATCATACCCATCATAATATGAAAAGTCTTTGTTCATTAGGCTCATGTTAGCTTTCAACCTGTCAAGCTGCTGATTGCTGCAATCAGATACGGAAGTTGCAGACAAATTGTAAGGATATGCAGATGAAGTAATCAGGCTGAGTATGCTGTTACAAACTATGGTGAGTTGTTTTTTGTCCCAGAGGTGTAAGTTTCCTTTGCATAAAAATTAAGACTGATAAAAACAACAACAGTTTTTTAACTGTAAAGTGACTTTAATTCAGAAGAAGTTGATTGAAAAACGGCTTTAAAACGAGAAATCAGGACGTGTTGTTTAATATCCATTAATCGAAATTCACAGTTAAAGGTCTTTCAATTGATTCATGACATAAGACATCCAAATCAGTTATCTTCAAAACTCGACCTTATAGCGAAAATCCACTGTTACCTCTGGGACCTTTCCAGGTTTTTCACCGAGCGAGATCTGACAATATCACCAACTAAATCTAAGGCGACACCCTTTACGATATGGAGGCACCAAGTGAGAAATGAATTAGACATTTACGATGATGGAGGGATGACATGACCTAGAAGGTTCCACTGGTCATATTAAATCGCACCCGCGACAGTCGGTCAGTACCGCGAGGGAGTACTGGAGCGTAAAGGGTTCATATCCGGCCAACAACAACAATGGCGCTGACATTGGATAATACTTTCTCATGTACTGGTCATGTGTCTGCAATGGCCTCAAAGGTACGAGATCGCAACAAGATCCTCAAGTCACTTGCCCGCAGTACTTGGGGAAAAGATAAAGAAACGTTGCTGACTACATATAAGGCCGACCAGTCTTTGACTATGCTGCAACCATATGCATAACACCAATTGGACGAAGTTACAAGTCTGCCGAAATACTGCTATCAGAACTGCTACGGGATGTCTTCTCATGTCTCCTGAGTCTCACCTCAATCAAGAGGCAAAACTGCTCAATATAAGAGAGCACGCGGAAATTCTGAGCAGGCAATTCTTTCTGAACTGCCACAAGCCACGACATCCAAATCGTCATCTTTTGGACACAGACCCACGCCCAAGGAACATAAGAAAAAATCTCCATAAGCATTATGATAAGATCCGCCATCATATTACTTTGCCGTTTGATTTGCGGAATCATAAGCGGGCTTTAACCAACATCCACACCCAGTCGCTTGATACCTTTGTCAGATCTTGGCCTGTGAACCCCGCTTTGAACAGTATTCCACCTTATGTTGCTGAAGAAGAATGAACCTTACCAAGGGAGACTACAGTCACTATGGCCCAGCTTCGGTATGGATACTGTAAAAGGTTAAACTCTTACGTAGCCACACTAAATGACATCATTTCAAGCACATGCCCTACATGTGGTATGTCCCCCATGACACTCTACTCTTTACTGTTCAATTGGACCTACTCTTCTAACCTATCTGTCTCTCTGGTCCAACCCTTTTGAAACTGCACGTTTCCTTGGACTCTCGTTAGAAAAGCTTGATGGAGATTTTCGGAATGAACATACACTCTAGGCAGGGCGAAGCATTGTTAATAACAACATCAACAACAAGAACCCTAGAAACATGATGAAGTCAAGGTAGTCGGGTCTACTGTTGTTATTATCTAGATTAGTATAAGTTTACGTCAGATTTTCACGAAAATCTTCTAGAGGTGTTTCTACTAATCCAACTAGTTTATCTACATAGGCAGCAGGCTAAAAACCATTTAACTTTCTGCAGATGGGTTTTTGAGACAGATCCACTGTGGCTGAACACTGTAACGGATATTCTAAATTGGTTATTCCAAACTGAACTTGTCAAACCTGTCTAATATTCACAATTAGTAGTATACTTTTAGCTTTTTAATTACACGGCTAATATTATTGTAGCTTTGATGGATCATTTAATTATGTGCTCGTCAGTTGTTGACATTCGCACGGACTTGAACAAAGAAACGTAGGTTTAATTATTTTTATCCAAGAGCATAATCAAATAACTATTTATGTATATAAACGTTTGTTTCGTTCCTATTCATCAATTTGCATTTAACCAATCGAACGCACTTCAATTGTAAATTCAAATTTCACCAATTTCACATTGATGCCGCGCAGCTCGCTCATAGGCTCCACTACACAAATTTATTTACAACCGAGACAAACAAATAACGAGACCAAAGCAAGCATGCCTGCAGCATGTCAGGTTAGGTTTAGCTCCAATAAAGTGTTGCACCGCTGCCGTTGCAGCTGATTATTACTCAATGTTCAACATACGCATTCAACATTTATTCATTACAAAATTTGGCATCTGTTCAAATCGAGTAGCTTTCATGTGGTTTTGTCTGTTGTTGTTTACTCGCCTACATTTGGTAGCGTAACGCGCTTTCGCTTGTCAATAAGGACAAACAGGCTTACGCGGTTATTTCATTTTGGATTTGGCTGTTTTTCATGTAAATTTAGTTAATTTATGGATGCTGGCAGCTTGTTTGTTGGTTTTACTGCATTTTAGGGATGTTCACAAAAAACACCAACTAAAAGAGATGCAAAAATCATGGTGAGCCAGCAAAAAAATGTAGGAAAACATGATAAAGTTGCCAGTTGTGGGCGCAGTGGTTAGCTGGCGGTTTCGTTGGTTTGGCAACTTTGGCTTTGCTTTCAAATTGCGTGCGTGGAAATTTGTTTATTTGTTTGTTTTTCGCTTGCGGCGGCTCAGAATGTTATTTCTAGTTTAGTTTATTCTATACTTATTGGTTGTTGCGGTTTAACTTGCATACTGTAGTTGTAAGCCGATATTTGGGAAGCTTACAGCAATAAATTAAAAGCGGATTAGAATGAAAATATAAGCCAAAATTCGAATAAATAAAAATAATTTTGTAATGATTGCAATAAGCCATAGTTGACAGTAATATGCAATTATAAAATCACAATTATTTCATAAAAAATAATGAGCTGAAAGGGAGTTGATATTATGTATTTAGCAAATGAAATTATTTTAAACATTCTTTATAAAATTAAATATTCCGTAATTAAGACTATACAAATATGGTAAGAACAATTGGCGGCTGAGTAAACGATCAACCTATTGCGACCCATTTTTCAAAAAAGTAAGGTTCCCTCATTTTAAAACTATAATTATTTTTTTTTTAATTTATTGATAATAAAGAAACTATTTTAAAATACACTCAGAAAAGAGTCAAAGAAAAATTTCCCTGATTTGGCTTCAGAGACATGGATTTCTAAGTTAAAAGACTTTTTTCCTCAAATTGAAGAAAAAAGTCTTTAAATTATTAAAATATTTTACTTAAATTGAGGAAAAAAGTCTTTAAATAGTCGCTACCAACGTTCAGTTTTCTGCGTCGACGACTAACACACTTCGTTCTCTGCGTCGAAGATCAACACAGTTCAGGTCTTGGCGAACGAAGTGTGTTAGTTTTCGACGCATAAAATTTTTATTTCATTTTATTTTATTTTATTTTATTTTACTTTATTTTATTTTATTTTATTTTATTTTATTTTATTTTATTTTATTTTATTTTATTTTATTTTATTTTATTTTACTTTATTTCATTTTATTTTATTTTATTTTATTTTATTTTATTTTATTTTATTTTATTTTATTTTATTTTATTTTATTTTATTTTATTTTATTTTATTTTATTTTATTTTACTATATTTTATTTTATTTTATTTTATTTTTATTTACTTTATTTTTATTTATTTTAGTATTTTGTTCATCTTATATTTTACTAATGTTATTTTATATTTTTATTTTTTATAGTATTTTGTCTTACATTATTTTATTTTTTTTTTATTTTATTCCCCTTTTTATTTTATTTCTATGTGGTTTTATGTTCTTTATTTTATTTGATTTTATTTTATTTTATTACTAGCTGGTGCCCGCGACTTAGTATGCGTATAATTTCTGGTTTTTTTTTTTGCAGCTGGGTTAGCAAAGAATAAAATCCAACAAAAATACTGGAGTTGTGGAAATATTCGGCGATACCTCCGAAACTGGTAGAGATATCGAAATTTCAAGATATCTCCCAAATAATTTCAGGTATTTCAATGAATCACATCACATATTATAGCACTCACTGACACCTTTCGTTTGACACCCATGTTGTACTAAGA